>MVGT01003430.1:2912-31101 GCA_002174775.1 Macleaya cordata
TTTAGATTTTTTTATTATTATTAATATTTTAATATTTAATTTTTTAATATAAAAAATAATTTTATATTTTTGTTAGTGGGCTGCTACAGTAGCCGCCGGCTACTGTAGCGCAGCCCACGTTTTTTTGATTAAAATATTATTTTTTTTATTTTAATTAATTAATTAATTTTTTTTTTAGAGATAACTCTCTTAATGCTTTCCATGCAATTACCATGCATATGAGAAATTTATTTCTCAAATCAATACACACCCAAATGGGTATAATACCATCTTAAATATGTTAGGCAAGTGTAAAATTCATACTATGGAATTTCTTGGGGTATTACACTCTCACACCCCGATTTTCGGTAATCTAAATCCGACCCGATTCGCCGAGTCCGAAAACCAAGGCGTGATTAATGTAATATAAGTGTAAGTAAAAATATCGAATAAAACTCATTTACTTTACTTTTGAAAGACAATGAATTTAAAAATATTTTATTAATGGTCTACTTTAGTCAACATTGGTTACCTTAAAGTCAAGCCCAAGTCAACCAAATCCATGTAAAGGTCAACTTAAGTCTCTAGCTAAGTCAAAGTCAATTCAAGTCAACCAATCTTTAAGTCAATGCTCATTGGCTCGTCAAAATCAGTTTAAGTCAAAAAAAAATAAAAATGTAATGTTTAAAAATAATTTTCGTGTCAACTGTGTACAGTCGAGTAAAATAGGCGTATCTACTTAACCGTAAATTTGAATTTTACAAATAAATCTATTCTGAAAATTAGATTCACAGATCTACAATTTCATCAGAAATAGTCCGAGGCTAATTCTGAAAATAAAGGGCCCAAATATGTATCCGAAGTACTAATACGGACATGTAAAAACTTAGAAAATATAATTTCAGCTTTTTAAGAATTTTTGTAAAATCAGTAACTTTGAAGAGAAATTACTCTCTAACCAGAAATCCAAAATACATGTTGTAATACCTTTTTGAAAAGAAAAAATTGAGAGCTATCACTTTGTTAAAATAGACTCGGCTCAATTTGGACCGGAATATGTCCAAAAATACTGTTTTGTAAATCTGACAGTATGAATTACGGGAATTTTACAATTTCGTATAAAACCTAATTAATTCAATTATTCATGATGAAAATTAAATTATAAATTAATACATCAATTATACAATTTAAAACTTAACATTTAAGTTCATAAGAATGTTAAAACAATAAGAATTAATACAAAATAAATCTTATCCCAAGTGATAGAATAGTAGTTTAATCTATTAGTTATATTTATACAAATTTGATAACACAAGCTATCTGCTTCTTAATCTACATATCTTTGAATTCTTCACATCAACGTAACCTGTGGGGGGAATTTAGGGGTGAGTAAACTCAGTAGGCAAATATCAACCCAAAAATAATAGATTGAAAACATGATTCATCAAAATCACAAGAATAATTAACTGATGAATTTGTAAATAAATTACCATTAAATGATTTATTTTCTAACTATTTAATATCTTATCTTATATTAAACCGGGTAACAACCGCTTCCTCAGGTAGAAATAACGGTTCAAGGGGGTCTCCCTTTTACTACCCATTTGATTATCATTTATATAATCCTTTTTAGATTTATTATCAATCTAAATCAATTTCCATCACTTAAAAATAAATAGTGATCATATTAACAAAATGCATATTTAATTTTTAAATAATATAAAATAATCTATCGCTATGCATTTTCATAACAAACATAAAATAAGTTTTGGTTATAATAGAGGGAAGTTCCACATATCCACCTACCTTAATTTGATGATGAAAACCTTGTCTTTTGATCATCACCATGTTGTATAAAATTCTCTTCCTTGAATATTTGAATAATTATAACTAATTAAAAAGAATATTAATTAATAAAATAGGAAGAGAAAGAAATGAAAGAGTATTAGAAGTTTAGAGAGATATGTTATAGAGGGAGAAGGAAAACCAATTTCAGAGAGAAGGAAATGATTTTGGGGTGAGTTTGAAAACTAAAATGAAGGGTATTTATAGTTTTTAGCCACTGTACTGTAGCAGTGTGGTAGGTGGAATAGTAATCAGACGAATTAACCACATGTGTACTGTAGCTGATAGCAAATAACGGCATCAGATGAATTAACCACATGTATTACTGTAGCGAAGGCTACTGTAGCGACGGCTAAATAGTAACACGTGCAACATATTTTAGTGTAGCGACGACTTCTCGTATACAAACATGTATACTGTTCATATATACATATATTATTCATATATACGTATATTATTCATTTTTTTACATAAAAATACTTGATTTACTTCGTTTTGTAAATCTAGTTCGCATTGTACAATTGAGTACTTTAACAAATTACGCACGTATACGATACTAATCAAGTATACGTTACTATTCATTTATACTTTGCTATTCATTTATTAAATCATTTGCCTTGTTTTATTTTCAAATCTAATTCAGGTAATATAAATTGATACTATAGTGTTCATATATACAGTATTATTCCGTGTATATATACTATTCAAGTATACAATCACTATTCACGTATACGAACATTATTCATGTATATGGCTACTATTCACAAAACATTATTCATCAAATTCTATGCGTATAACCTGATTCGTATATAGTTGGTATAAAACACTATTCATGCGATACTATTCATAAATACTGTTTATATATATGGTACTATTCATAAAACACTATTCATCAAATTCATATCATATAACTTAATTTATGAGTTATTAGACAATGACACTATTCATGTGGCACTATTCACGTATACTGTACTATTCACGTATACGCTCTTTATTCACCAATGTGTTGCATTATTTATCAAATACTCTTTATGGAGTATAATTCAAATATTATTGTCACTTAGATATTATTCATTGAATAATATTTATGTATCAGATATTATTTACGTGTATATACTTTGGGTACATACAAAACAAACTTCGGAGTTAACTTGTTTATTGAAATCAAGTATGAGCTTGAAGAATTAAATTTTTTAGGGTATTACAGGCGAAGTCCACCTGAACCGTCCAATGAAGAATAAGAGGAGAGCAAAGCGCCAATGGCGCGCGAAGCGCATGCGGAACGGGCACGGAGAAAAATCAGTGTGGAGGAGAAGCAGCCGAGCTCATTCCCTTCGCTTCCTGGGCCCAAAGCAGTGCAGTGTTTCCTGGCCAAATCAAGGATTTGGGGCTTCTTGCTACGCTACATATATATAAATCAATTTTTTTTAGTCATCTATATGAATCGAAAGATAGATCCATCCATCTATCCTATCCGATTTAGATTTTGATATCTAAAAAAGAATCGATTTCATTCAACGTTTGATTCAAAGAACTGCGCTTAGCCCCCCCGCTCATGAAACGGCTCTGCTGCAATGGATGGCAGAGGGTCCGTAGTACCCGAAGCACTGGAGTGATCCAGTAGCCGGGAAGGGGCCTAGAAGTGCCTACTACTACACCACACTACACTTGGCTCTACACATTTACAGAGCTAACCCCTGTCCAGTGTCTGGCAGAGCTAAGGGGGGCTTCAATCCTTACTCCTTATCCCCATCTCAGCCCAGGCTAACGGGGCCTTACTTATTCAGGGGGGAGAGTGGAGCCTCGAGAAGCACTGTTGAGAGGAAGATCCTTGGCCCCTCTTCATTCTCTACAGGGGTCTCTGCCCACATGGAAGAAGGGCAAAGATGGAAGAGATCGAACACGGGAATAAGAAGCAAGCTCGCCTTCCTTTTTGCTAATTTTTATAGAGGGGGATGGATGAAGTGGACAAAACAGACTCACAAGAAGTGATTAAAGTTATCCTTATCCTTCCCCATTTCAACGACGTCGCGAAAATGTTACGCGACCTGTCGTGTAACATTTTTGCGAATTGGCCTGAATCTTTCGCAGATGCCCCTAACCCCTAAACCATACCCCAAACTAGTAGTTCAGGTGAAGGGTCTAAGGTTTTGATGCACCCACTGGCCATGACATGTTCATGGCTTTGAGATTTTGATGCCTGCCGTGCTCTTAGAGGCCTGTGGATTTCAGGGTTTGATTAGAACACTTTTTAGAAAGAAAAGAAAAAAAAAAATTTAAGTTTTTTTTTTCAAATTTTCAACCATTAAGGGTTTTTACGGCTTGAACCCTCTTTCTTCTTTTTCGTTCCTTTTTTTTCGTACTTTTTTCATTTCAACCATGAGAGTTTGATCTGGTTTTTTTTTTCATACTTTGCATTTGATTCCCCATCACAATTTGGGCTGTAAAACAAACTGATTCCTCAAACGGACGATCAAACGAACAATTCCTAGATTACGGCTTGCGCCTCACTTAATCCGATGGTGAGAAAATAAATTCACTTTCCACATCAGCACACATCCCACACATTGAAAATGTGTATGAACGGCAAGAGATTA
This sequence comes from Macleaya cordata, assembly GCA_002174775.1. Classification (NCBI taxonomy): domain Eukaryota; kingdom Viridiplantae; phylum Streptophyta; class Magnoliopsida; order Ranunculales; family Papaveraceae; genus Macleaya; species Macleaya cordata. The sequence goes on from MVGT01003430.1 coordinate 7,334, forward strand.
AGACAAAAAATGTGTGGATTTTAATGGTGTATGTGGATCCCAACTCCCTACTTTTAACTAAAAGAAAAAACAAAAACAATAAATTTTCTTAATTTATGAACTTCAAAACAAAAAGATTTCAGCTACACAAATATCATGTCTCACGAACTGGACTAAAAGAAATTTTCGGGTGTCGTTAGGCTTGCAATCCTCCAAATCCAAACATTCCGTAATCCTGTCTGTGTTTTCAAAGCATTCAAAATATGAAGAATCAAACCATTATTGAACTTGAATCATATGCACATTAATGCCAAATGCAATGGATGGAGGTTTGAATAAGAAGTTCTGTGGAGTCCTATGCCGATGATCAAATCCAGTAACACATGATTACCAAACCAAGTTTCAAAGAAAGCTAATTCTTCACAAAATTGAGGGCCAATTTTTCTTTTCATGCAGGGTAAATGTTCTTAACATGCCGTAGCCGATTGCATGTACACACCAACTCGAACTGCAAATCAAGATAAATCTAGAAGCTAAGGGAGGAATTTGTAACCCTCGTTACAGTACAAGAAGCTCAGAACACGTCCAAAAAGTATGTGGGTACTACTGCCCATACAACGGTGTTGCAACAGCACAGTGACCCATCAATTAATAAAATCATGAGCAGGGTTGAATGCTTCCAAGAAAAAAAGATGGAAAAAAGGAAAAGGGTAATACTAGAAATATACCTACCCCAAAACCTACATAACATGTATCACTTTGACGGCAACAAAAGAAAACTCCAAGCTCAGAAATAATAACATAAAACCACAAAGTCAAACTGCCCATATGCTCTGAATAAAACTCTAACCTGGGTTTTTCATTTATAGGCTTAGCCCTACTATTACTCTTCATTCTGTTCATCTTTGACGAGCTTAATCATGTCATCAATCCGAAGAATCGTTATAGCTGCTTCAGTTGCAAACTAATGTTCACAGAAACAAAAAAAACAAAAAAAAAAAGAATTTAATATTAGGCTACTACGACGATGGAACAAAACATTTACTTAATTGAAATTGACTATAGCACTTCTGTGCTAATGTTCATTACCTGTATTATCTTCACTTTGCTCATTGCCGGCTCAATAACACCAGCTTCTAAATTGTTACGTGTGGTTCCGTTTGTAAGGTCTAGCCCCATGCTGTAATATGATAGAGAAGAAGACATATTGATGCACATTTTCCACAAGGCAAGGTGACACAATGAAGAATAAAGACTAATTTTGTTTGCAAAAAATGAAATAAAAATCAAACAGCAATAATCATATTGGTTGAACGTATATACTTGCTTTGAAGGGAGACAACAATGTGGTCCATAGATGCAAGGGAATGCAATCATAAAGCTACGATGAAATGTCTATAGAAACTTTTTTTTGTTTGCCTAACTTGATTAATAACGGATGAGGAGCGCTCAAGGAGAAAAGAGGAGATGTCAAAAAATTGTAACAAAGAAAAACACCATCATCAAAGTATTACTCTGATGGTGGCCAAGAAGACCCAGGAGAACTTTAGTCAAATATATTATTAGCACCATTAAGTATGATATAGGTATTTCACGAAGTTGGTCAACTTTCGCATGTCTGTGTAAAGTACCTTGAAAGATGCTGCTTGTCTGCCTTGGTTTGTGCAGTATGGTGGTAAGCTCGAAGTTTTGCAACCAACTCAGTTGCATCTTTTGCAGCATTCACAGCAAGAACCTGCACCAAATACACCAATCAACCATTTCAGCGTCAAAAGTATCAAACATATTAAGGCCCAAGAGAATGGGAAAAGCACCTTTGGTATAATCAAAAGAGACTCAGCAAACTCTGCGATTGCCAACTGTTCTCGAGATCCCAAAGTTGTTGCAAGGTACTCCAAGTATACAGATAAAGCAGATTCAACAGCACCTCCACCAGCAACCACCTGAATTTCCAGAAATAATAGTAATGAGTGATGGCAGTATGAGATAGCTTTTGGAAATTGCCCCTCCTAAGACAATATGATCATTTGAAATTTCAATGGTTGAGAGAACGTTAAGACCATCTAATCTACTAGTTATGAATCTTTTGAATGAAACTTTTCCAATTCAGAACCATCACATGCTGTGAGATGAGATATGTCCATTCTTCTAATTCAATACTAGCCTAAGATGTACTAGTACAAATTTTGTATTGAATAACAAAGTTCATGATTGAACCAACAGAGAATTGTTTTAGAATATTAAACTTGAATCTGAAACAATCAAACAAACAAACAAGAAGAAACAAGTCTGACCCATAATTTTTAAAATTTAAACTTCAAAGTCATAAAAACATGGACGGGGCTTACTAATCTAAAGGTTCTCGACAGACAACTAACAGATACGGGAGATCAGCAACTACAATTTTTTGCTTAAAAATATGAATTTGAAACCCAAAAGAAAGCATTACAAACTAAGTAGCCAAGTGCCAGGGTTTACCACATTGGACTCAAGGGTCCTCTTGACAATGCACAAAGCATCATGCAAAGCTCTTTCCATCTCGTCAAGCATGTAGTCATTTGCACCTCTAAGTATTAACGAGACCTGAATAAAAGAAACCAATTAGAATGACAGGTTAATCATAATGCCTAAGTATATACTACAGAGTCCAACATGGGTGTAGAATGAAAATTTTCAAAAACCTCCGGAAATAGGATTTCGGACTCTGCAATAATTTCGATAATTTGAAAATTGGATCATGTATTTATTCTTATATTGTAACAAGGGAACAGTAGATTATGTGATGAATTATCTTATGATATGGTTTACATATCTTCAACAAGAGTTGACATATATTTAATGTTACATTTGCCAGATTGAGAACTTCAATCAGAAATGTAGAAAACATATCCATAAATACCAATCAAGCTTTTGGAAGAAATAAAAAATAGCATTGGAAAATAGAACACAACCATAAATCCCAATCAATCTTTTGTAAGAAAAGAAAATCTGTTAAAAAAATGGGCATGCTGCACTAGGGTCCACGGAATGCTTGACACAAGTTTGACATGTACTTGGACCATGGGTACTTCCATCATTTAAGAAGACTAATGACTTGAAGTCTACAATGTGCAATTTTAAGCACCATAGATACTTGGGAAATGGGCATATGGATTGTTTAAAATGGCACATTGAGACTACGGCCTGTGGTTTGTCTCAATGAGAGGCTATGGGATCTATAACTTTATGGCTATAGTCTCAAGGGCACACTCAGACTTACACCTCTTGCAACTCAGGCATAAGCCATGACGCTATATAGACTCGAAAAATAGTGAGTCTATAGCCTCAATAGTGAACCAAAATAGGTTCTTCACTTCTTTCTAGTTTTCCTAGAAGTGGATATATATTTCCTAATTACCACAAAAAAAAAAAAAAAAAAAAGATATAAGTTTCCAGGAACCTAAACACATAAATATGTTTAAAATGAGGTCAACGCCTTAGCATGGCCTCGAGGCAATACTTCGCCTTTTAGAGCCAAATCCCCTCCACACCCAAACTAGCCCTTTGAAGACTGGGCATTACTCAACCAAATCACAGGATGCAGGGCACCACAACTTTTTTAGGGTACTTAGTGGGTTTGAGGGAGAAGGTTCTTTAGAACCTTCAAACCAGGTTCATGTAATCAACATGGAAAGGACGTTACTCCCATATAATCAATACAGTATTTATTATAGTAAAATAATGCACCTATTTTTTAAAAATTTGAAATCTCTTCTCCATTTAAAAATTCTTCTAGTACTACTGTAGTATGATTAAAAAAAACAACAGTAAAGCATACTAAATCACCCACCGCACTTGTGTTTTTTGTCCCTTTTATCATAATTACATCATCATCAGCAATGCGCTCTTCTACAACTTCATCTGCATATCCAAGGAGCGACGAATCAAATGTTTCCTCTCCTTCCATGTCGGCAAACGTTGAGACCTGCAGAAGATCATGGCATAAGACTATAAAATAAAGATAAACTAGGAGATTCATTTGCAAATGGAAATATTGTACGAGATGAGCTTCAGATAAAACAAGAGAAACAAACAAATAGATATAGTTTTCTTGAGAATTATGATGCCATAGGAAGCTTCTACACTCTTACTTGATCCAACAAAATTAGTTGACCAACATGCCATACCAAGATTATTAAAAGGGATGAAACAGAATAAATAAATTATGCTAAAAAGGATAACTGAGACATTGTATCAAAAGTATGATTTTATAATATTTCATAGTCCATACAGATGGAAGACCACTGTCCCAGAAACATTATATCGCTCATCCTCGGGATCAAAAGCCTTATCCTAGCAGTATGGGGACTGGGGATAGCTGCATTAATCATGTTCCTCTGTTAAATCCTACCTAAAGCAACATAAACTCCAAAAAGTAACCCAACCAGGCATAGATGAGAAAAATAAGCTTCTAGTACTCAAATTTGGGTACTAGCAAAATAAGATGGTCTATCAGATTTTAATATAAAAGGCAGTGGCTACCTTAATCTTGGTAAGTGTTACGTAGAGGAGGCTTCAAGATGATAAGGCAGTAAATAACAACAACCAGAGGCTATGTGATGAAAAGAATGACCACATGCAATTGAATGGGATTGAGGGAGATTTTGAATGAAAATGACGTTCTTAACTCTAACGTAAAGTTTCAACGTTGAGAGATCTAATCTATATCTTAACAACTAATCTGGTTCACTGTTTCTTTCAACTCGCCACACTCAACCATTCCTTTGAATAAATCATGTCCTCAAGGTTAAATCCTGAAAATTCGATATCCACCCTTGCCAAAAAAAAAATTGAATGAATAAAGTGCTCTTCAAGCCTTCACAATCTTCAATTCCTCAGCACAATTGGATTCTTGAAAAGTCACTTGGACAAACTGAATTACATCTGACACCGCATTTTGTAACAATTGCATTAGGGAAATGTCCATTACCAGAGGTTGTGGCATCAACAGACATTGAAATACTATAACCCTAATTAGATACCATTTGATAACCATGTCAGGCAGGTACAGCGTGGAAAGAGAATTTACTGCAATGTGGATACGACATTCGAAGTTAAAATTGACTTAGGAGTATCCCGAGTAACATAGATTGCAAACCATCAAAGGTAAATAGATATTCAAACTGAGTTTCAACAAGCAGTCATAACAGAAGAAATATGAATTATACCGCGGTTGCACCAGTCGCCTTGGCAACATGACGCAAATCCTCTTTGCGGACACGCCTCACTGCAATTGACCCAGCTTCAACGAAGTACTGGAATGACATTCAGAAAAACAGAATTATTTAATGCAAATGTAACAGTTTCAGTTGAGAATGTTAGATACACGAAATATATTCCTGGACATGCTACGTTTAGGAAGAATAAGCAGAATCAGTGCCTTCGGAGATAACAAATAAAATATAGATAGGTGCAAGAATGCACATACAGAAAAAAGAACACCTATAAACAGACTGATTACAGCTACCACTGAACAGTGGACCTGGTTAGTCCAAGACTCCAAGCACAAGTGGATCATCATATTACAGCAATACAGCTCATCATGGGAGACTGATGGATCACATGCACAATTATAAGAAGCTAAGGCTTCAAGGACATCACTATTTACAGCAACTACATTTTATAACAATATTAATAACGCCTTTGTAATATTTTAGTTAACTGATTCCCAACGCGATTTAGTGCTCTGGAAGGAAAGAAATGAAGTGATCTTCAAGTCCAAATCATGTTCCAAGCACAAGGTGAATCATCATATTACAGCTCATCATGGGAGACTGATGGATCACATGCATCAATATAAGAGGCTTTAGGGACATCAGTATTAAAAGCAACTACATATAATAACGATATTAATAACGTCATTGTATTGGTCTAGTTAGTTGATGCCTCGTGCAATGTGCTGGGTGCTCTGGAAGGCTAGAAATGAAGTGATCTTCAATTGCAAATCATGTTCCATTCTGGACCTGATCATCAGGGTGAAAGGTACCGTATTCCATTGGGGGTCAGGATTGGACATTATCAAAGCAAAGGAAAAATTTGAAGACTTTTTCTTCAGATGGGTGTCTGTGGCGCAAGCTTCGAAATTTCTTGTATAGGCTGGCTGAGATTTTTCTTAGTTAGCTGCTACTGTAAATTCTGAGGTCCCTTCTCATTCTTTTAATATAATTCTTTACCCCTTCAAAACATATATACATATATATATTCTAGTAAAATTTGAGTCCACTAGTATTTGAAAGATTAGATTTTACTGTAGTAGGATAGAGGCAAAAGAGCCAAAGAGGATTTATCAGTGATAAAGTTTTAATAACTTTAGTAATTTGAGAGAAGCTTCTATTGTATTTGTTAGTTGCCTTGTTGTAGGCTTGTTATTTGGAAAGAAAAGCAAATTGGAAGAGAACAGTATTAAGAGTCAAGTCCTAGGTCTTCTAAAACTGTTTCTAGTTTATGTCTTAAGCTGTCTGTTAGAAAAACTTAGTTTATATCTATATGGGCTCAATGGGCCATGTTAGTCTTATATCTTACTTGTTGTATTACTGGGCTTGGCCCATTTGTTTGTTTCCTATATAATGTGGAGGGGAAGGATTCTAACCCTAAGGGAGACAAATTGTCTCTTATCTTTCTCTCATCTCTTGTTCTTCCTCTTCTCTTTCTCTCTTCTCTCTCTCTCTAAAACCCAAAACCCTAGCTGTAGATTTCAACTTGGTATCAGAGCTACTTGCTGGTTTGAGGTAGATTACTCCAAGAAAGGTGTTGTGAACTGTTGTTAAACCCTAGATGTGTATCTAAGGTGTGCATGTTGTGTATGTGGCTGTTGGGAAGAGTGTGAGCTGCTGTTTTTGTGTTTTTGAGCTGCTGTTTTTGTGTTTATTTGGTGTGAGTTTGTTGAACTTAGTGAAGGTGATTAGAATTAAAATCTCCTGTGTTTCTGCTAGTTAGGTGAGTGTTTTGTGGTTCAACTGTGTATTTGAACCAAAAACCCTAGATCTGGGTTTCATTTTCTAGCAGCCAAAGAAGAAGAAATCGTGTTCACTATTCCCAGTTCGGTGATCACTGTTCACAGTTACAATTCACTATTCACTATTCATAGGTTGCTGTTCACTGTTCGCAGGCTCGTTTTGGTGATTTAAATCTGTGGTTGACCTTATTTAGGCTATTGTGTGTGTGTTTGCTTTGGTTTCACCTTGGGTTATGAGAAATAGTAAATCGTTTACCATGGAAAGCAAACCTAGTTATACTATGGGAGAAGAGATGGGAAAATCTCTCTTCCATTAAGCTGTATGGTGATAGTAGAGGCAGTCGTGGTGGTCGTGGAAATGGTGGAAGTGGTCATGGCTCAAGTCATTCTGAATGGAAATGCAATTATTGTGGCATGACTGGGCACATTGAGGAGTATTGCTGGGCTAAATGGGGAAAGCCCACCCAAGCTAATCAGGTTTCTACCGACTTGGAAGTTTCTACACCTGCTACTGCTCCTATGTCTAGTTCAAAAGCAGATATGTCCTCTCAGCTCATCCAACAGTTAATAGCACTAACACCAAGTCCTTCTATTGCTACTTTGGCAAATCAAGGTAATGTTGCGTGTGTTGCAGGTCCATCTACTTCCTCTTGGGTTATTGACTCAGAGGCTAGTGCTCACATTTCTGGTATTCCCTCCTTCTTTACTAACTTTCGCTCCTGTCTTTCCTCTATTACATTAGCTGATGGGTTCTAATCGTCCAGTTCTTGGGACGGGTGACCTTTATCCTACCAAATCTCTAAATTATCTTCAGGTTTATACGTTCTCAACTTTCCTTTTAATTTGTTATCTGTTAGCAGACTTACAAAATCTCTTAATTGTTCTGTCACATTTTCTCCTACTGGTTGTGTGTTTCAGGATCTCAGGACACAGACGAGGATTTGTTCAGGGCATGAAAGGAATGGCCGGTATTATCTGGATGTTGATACTCCTGCTTCTGTTTTTAGTGCCTCAGTCACCCCTTTTCAATGGCATTGTCGTCTTGGTCATCTATCATTAGAAAGGTTAAAGTCTTTAATTCCTCAGTTGAGTTCCGTTTCTACGTTAGAGCGTGAACCGTGTCAACTTGGCAAACATCATCGAAGTTCCTTCCCTAGTAGTACTAATAGTCATCAGTCGATTCCTTTTGATTTAATTCACTCTGACATATGGGGTCCTTGCAGAACAAAAAGTTTGTCTCAGTTTCAATATTTTGTTGTTTTTGTGGATGATTGCACTCGTATGACATGGTTGTTTTTAATGAAAAATCGTTCAGAGTTACCAGATATGTTTTACAAATTTTATAATGAAATCAAGACTCAATTTGGTAGAGAAAACTAAGATTGTGCGTTCTGATAATGCTTAAGAATATACTCAGGGATGTATGCAAAAGTTTTGTGCAGATCATGGTATTATACATCAGACTACTTATCCCCACACATCTCAACAAAATGGGGTAGTTGAACGTAAACATAGACATCTTTTAGAGGTTGCCCGGACATTAGTGGTTGCTATGAATGTTCCTAAACCATACCGGGCAGATGCAGTTCTCACAGCAAATCACCTAATCAATCGGATGCCGTCTAGAGTTCTTGGTAATAAATCTCCGTTCTCTTTGGTGCATTCCACATGATTCTCCTTTGTCTGTTATTCCTCGTGTGTTTAGTTGTGTTGCTTTTGTTCAAGTATTAGATCATGGTCAAAATAAGCTTTCTGTTCGTTCTGTTAAGTGCATATTTCTGGGTTACTCTCGTACTCAGAAAGGTTATCGTTGTTATTGCCCTACGACTCATAAACATTATGTGAGTGCTGATGTTACCTTCTTTGAGTCCACTTCCTATTTCTCTTCTTCTGGGTCTAATATTGATCTTGACCTTGTATCTTGTCGTGAGGAGGAGGGGTTTTCTCCTCTTCCTACTTTACCTGTTCCTAGTGTTACTGAGTCGAGTTTTGTTCATGTTCCTACTCCGGTTACTGAGTCGAGTTCTATTCTTGTTTCTAATCCAGTTGTTTCGGAGTTTTGTCCTTCTATACAGGTGTACAAACGTTCCAAGACGAGACAGGTTGTTCCTTGGGGCCCCTCTTCATCCTCTGTTGATGTTCCTGTAGATTATGAGACACGAGTTTCTGAACCACCTTCTTCTGATGATCTTCCAATTGCTGAAAGGAAAGGTACTCATTCATGCACCCAGCATCCATTATCTACTTGTTTATCATATCATCGTGTCTCCATCCTTTTTTTCTTTCGTCACATCTATGTCTTCCATTTCGATTCCTAGTTCTTACCTGCGGGCATTATCTTCTCCTGGTTGGAAAATGGCTATGGATGATGAGATAACAACTCTTCATGAGAATCAGACATGGGAGCTCACTGCTTTACCTCCTAGTAAGCAGCCAGTTGATTGTAGGTGGGTGTATACTGTGAAATATCTTCCTGATGGTTCTATTGAACGATTAGAGGCACGACTGGTAGCTAAAGGTATACTCAAACATATGGTGTGGATTATACCGAGACTTTTTCCCCTGTAGCTCGGTTGAATTCTGTTCGTATTCTCATCTCTGTGGCTGCCAATAAACATTGGCCATTGCATCAACTCAACATTAAGAATGCATTTCTCCATGGTGATCTTCAGGAGGAGGTGTTCAACCACCTGGATGTGAAAAAGAAGGTGAAACACATTTGGTATGTCGATTGAAAAAGGCTCTCTATGGACTCAAATAGTCCCCTTGAGCATGGTTTGATAAGTTTAGTAGTGTTCTTGAAGATTATGGCTTTCGCCGAGCTATCTATGATCACACTGTATTTGTTCAACATACATCCAGGGGGTCTATTATTCTCATTGTCTACGTTGATGATATTATTATTACTGGTGGAGATTCTCAGGGTATTTCCGATTTGAAGCAGCACTTAAGCACAAAGTTCTATACTAAAGATTTGGGTCTACTTCGATATTTCTTAGGGATTGAGGTTGCTCGCTCCAAGGCTGGTATTAGTCTTTCTCAACGGAAATATGTTTTGATCTCCTATCTGAGACAGGTCTTCTTGGTACAAGTCCTGCAGAAACGCCCATGGATTCATCTGTCAGGTTGGTTGCAGAACAAGAGGAGCCAGTTAATGACACAGGTCGGTACAGGAGATTGGGTGAAAAGTTAATATATTTGATAGTGACTCGACCTGATATCACTTATGTTGTTGGTGTTGTTAGTCAGTTTATGCATGTTCCCCGTAAGCCACACTTTGAAGCAGTCTGTCGCATTTTGAGGTATCTTAAAGGCTCTCTAGGTCGAGGTCTGTTATATAAGTCATCCAGTAACCCTCTTACGGTTGTTGGTACAGTCGTTGGTTACTCTTATTCAAATTGGGCAGGTGATCATGTTGATAGACGATCCACATCAGGGTATTGCACTTTTGTTGGAGGTAATCTTGTTACTTGGCGAAGTAAGAAGCAACAGGTTGTAGCTAAACCAAGTGTTGAAGCTGCATATAGAGTTATGGCTCACACTGTTTGTGAAATGTTGTGGGTTCAATCATTGCTTGGTGAGATGGGTCTTACAGTTTCTGGTCCCATGCAGATGCTTTGTGACAACAAGGCAGCCACATATATTATGAGCAACCTTGTTTTCCATGAGAGGACCAAACACATTGAAGTCGATTGCCATTTCATTCGAGAAAAGATTATACGAAAACAAATTGCTTGCCCGTATGTGAAGTCTGAGGAGCAACTGGCTGATATCTTTACGAAACCTCTTACCCGTTATCCTTTTGATTGGTTTTGTGACAAGCTGGGCATGTTTGACTTTTATGCTCCAGCTTGAGGAGGAGTGTTAGAAAACTTAGTTTATATCTATATGGGCTCAATAGGCCATGTTAGTATTATATCTTACTTGTTGTATTACTGGGCTTGGCCCATTTGTTTGTTTCTCATATAATGTGGAGAAGGATTCTAACCCTAAGGGAGACAAATTATCTCTCATCTTTCTCTCATCTCTTGTTCTTCCTCTTCTCTTTCTCTCTCTTCTCTCTCTCTCTAAAACCCAAAACCCTAGCTGTAGATTTCAACTCTGTCAAAATAGAAATTCGATAACTTCCTTACTGTTTAGCAATCTGTGAGCTAACTATTATGTTGAGAAGTTGGGATTTTTGTTAGGGTTGGTGTAGCTGCTAATTGTTTTCAATAGTTAGATCCCATCAGTGGGGATTCTCAGTCAGTGAGGCTAACAAAGAATCATTTTAGACCATATAAGTGAGACACTAGCTCATATCTTCACTTTATTTATTTATTGTAGCCTCAAGTTGCTTTCAATTCCACTGCCATGATATATCTATTTATAGATCATTCAACACCCTTTTCTCCGTGAAATTGCTCCATATAGCAATAATAGTCCCTTAAAAACCATGCTGCGATGAACTAATTCAGCACCTCAGTTTAGGCATCGTTTCATCCTTTAAGGCCTTCTAAATCCATCTAAACTTTACCCACTCCTCTGGCATCAACCTGACTTGCCCTTCACTCGAACCCTAATTCTAAAATTCCTACAAATCACATAAAGGTAGAAAGGACCTTGCAATACTATAGTAAGTTCTAAAGACTTCTCTATTCTTTGTCCTACTCCTACCTACAACCGTCACAACTTCTAACCAAGAGAGTGAACACATGCTCACAAAAGATAAAGCACAATATGAACAGCTCAGGGAACGCTTCAGCATTCCCATGTCCAACATATAAACAGACATATGTAGGCAACGTCCAATGACACCAGATCCCTTGTCTATGCAAATGGCTAATGACACTAAAAAGTACACATTAGAGGAAAGAAAAAAGTTGATCATAAGAAGCTTGCCTTAAGCGCCATGTCATCAATTCCTTTTGTTGTCAGAACAACATTGGCTCCTGCCTTCAGAAGCTTCTCAATGCGCTCTTTTGTCATGTCAGCTTCTCTGCAAAAATTAGAAAGTAATATCAGTGGTGCACGTCACTAATCAAGGAGAAAAATTATGACTATTAAATGCATGATAGCAAGCTTAGAGAGAGATAGTTGGGGCTGGAATTGTTTGCTAACCAAAATTGGTGTCCATATAGAATTCTTGATTTTCATAGCATGTGAATGTGACACAAATAGCCTCCATATTCCAGAACACATTCATAAAAAGTTTTGGCATCCATATATCGAGAACAGTTGAGGTGCTCAGGTCAGATTCTACAGCCAAAAGGTTATGGTGCACTTCACATGTTGTGTATCAAATAAGAAATCTTGCCTAAAACAATGTTGAGGACAAAGTGGTTTTTTTAAAGCAGGACAAAAGTGGATTTCAGAAAAGAAAACTCGACTCTCGTAAGTGGATTTCAAAACTCTGAGGGTCAAGGGCTAAGTTCACTGCGCGGGTCGAGTTCTAGTGGGAAAACTATCCGAGCGCACACTCAGCTGTTCTTTCCTTACTCGCAGGATGTTAGTTAGCCTTTACCACAAGTAAGAATTCCATGACTTCCAGTTTAATTTTCTTGGTAAAATACTCCATTATTCACATAAGCAAAACATATATATACTTTTCAAAAGGGAAGTGAACTTCCAAATAATTAGTGAAGATGGAAAATTTGCATTCTTAATCTAACCTTGTAATACTAATGCTTTAGAGTGAAGTAACAAAAATAGGGGCATCCTTATTTTCATCTAAAACACTTCTAAATATAATGTGTAACCACCTCATACAGTTCTCGCTAACGGTTCCCACTTTTCCATACGAAAAGTTAATGTGCAAGTCAGTTATGCTGATTTCAAGTGTTAAATATTCAAATATAATCACGAGAAAACATAATGTGTGAACCACAAAGGCCAATATCAGTTGTTTTTCATTCAATTACAGCCAACATGAATGTAAGCACACATGCAGAATGTACCTGCTTCCCTCTAGTACATCTATATCATGTGTGTATGTGTGTGTGAGTGAACCTGCTCACATGTCAGATTCATTTTGAATATAAAACCAAAGCAGTTTCATTCCCCTTAGAAAACTACCATGAAAACTACGTAACTAGCACTTGCAGTGTTATGGCAAGTATGCAGCTAAAAGATAAGATGACCATTTTAAAATTCTGATAAAAAACTGACAAACACTTTCTACATATTACAGTTTCTCAAAAGAATGAAATTCTAGAATCCCTCAAAGATGATCCTAAAACAAAGTTAAGAATAAGTTGCAGTACCTCTGACGAATTTTTTCAAGTTCTCTAGGATCACTGACTAAGACTTGGACTCCCATTTGCATTTTTGTCTTTTGAAGATTAAAATCAAGACAGGCAATCCTTGCAGGGGAAACTCTAGTAGGCATTCCTTGCGCAGCACGGCCAGTATTGAGGGCATAACCATTCAACAAGTAACTATCTTTTGCACTTTTGCCATGAGCTTTCAGAATATTAATGCCCTGAAAATGAAGAAAAGCTAGAGCATTAGAACTTGCATATCAGTAAATATTACTAAATAAATGTTATGTCAAATACAAAGAGAAAATTTGAAGTCTTGCAGTGTTTAAGAACAGTTAGACCTGATATAAATATCAAAATATCCTCCAATAAAGATATAGTATTGGCAAAGTTTAAACAACTAACTTTGATTGGGTATCTAATTTCCCCCCGTGCATTGGTTGTCTTCACTGCTTGAACTGCGTCTACAACCTGGAACATCAAAACAGAAACAAAAACATCTTAACCCTGGAAAGGAAACACATAATACACAAATAACATGCTTACTTTTTTGAAAACCCGTCCTCAACAAAGACATTCAAAACACATGTTAGAAAACTCTTCTTTGCTAAAAACCCAAACAAACTCAACTTTCTAATTGAACATTCAAATGATGAATTTACAAGCAGGCCACATCCTCCTTAACAGTTTTAAAATTCTTAATATACTAACACCATCACAACTCATAACAGGGCAATTTTTTAAAGAGAGAAGGGGAAAAAAAGCTACTTAGTGCCAGCCACAAATTTGAAGTCAGAAACTCAAGAAAACTAATACATGAAAAAAATCAATTGAAGTTCAAAAAAGCTGCTACTTTGTTAAATATTAAATATTCTACTTCATCCATCCTAAATTTATTTTCTCTTTACTAGTTACATGTCCATTGTATCTTACTTGGACAATATCAATAAAGAAAGATATTTGTTTGATACAGGATAAATAATTAATGTTTCACAACAACATCATGCCTGGTCCCCGAGTTGGGTGTGCCGCGAGAAGTTGAAGCGATGAGATCATAGGATGGTTGGTGAAATGACTCAAATCTCGCCAAGGTGGAGACTGTTGGGGTTGTGGCTCAATTCAAGCCATAAAGAAATAGTCCCACACGGGAAAAGCAGCATTCCCATGTGGAGCTAATAGGATAGAATCTTTCATTACATAGCACCGAGGGCATTAAGATAAAACACTACAGCTAGGCTCAAAGCCCGATGGGCGGATTGTTAAGTTGGGACAGTATCGGTGCTATGGGTGGGACCATGCCGTCCATGTTCTTAACACCAAAACGCCAAGAACTCTTACCAGGCAACCAAAAGTTAAACATAGGGAAGAGAATGCTCTAGTAACAACCAATCAGCTTACCAAATTTGCAAAGAAGTCACTGTCACCGGCAATCAATTTAGAGGACATGCTTGTCTTGGCACAGTTTACAAGAGAATTTTTTCCAAGCTTTTCAACCTGGATATGCATATTTATCTATAGTCAGCCACCATATAAAACAAAGCTCAAAATACTTTAGTGAACAAAAGAAGGGCTGTATCTTAGACATAATAAAAATAAAATAATAGAATAATCTGAACAATAACGAAAATATGAATGGCCAAACACGTTAATACATTCAAGGGGCATGAAGACCACCATTTACAGATAAAAAAACATCCAGTTCAAGACTTCATTTTGACAATCAGCATGTTTTTTTGACCATCCAAATGAAACAAATAAATCAAATGCTTGTAGCTATTCGAAAAAGCTGATTTCTCATGTTACCTCCTAAGTGGGACTCACCCAGATTGTGAGCACTGTAGTCAAGGCGCACGTCTAAGGCACAAGGCAAGACGAGGCGTACCTAGTGAGCCTTAATAGTTCCCAAGTGAGGTGCATTTAATACAGCGGACGCCTTTTACGCTTTACATGCACATTACTAAAGGGTGCATTTGGATACAAAAACGGACTTCTTTCTAGAACTAAAAATTAAAAAAAAAAAAAAAGAGACTTACTAAAGGATATTTTCTTTAATTAAAAAAATAAATAAATATGGAATACAAGTAGCCTACTTTAAGAGTTTAAGCAATAGAATTATTGAACACCAAAATAGTAAGAGTGGGGTGAAGAAGATGAATATACTTTCTCAAAAGATACAGAAGAGACTTATTATTTATAATTTATTTTCATTTTAAGTTTTGAGTGACGTATAAGTACCCCTAGGCTCTAATTTAGCTTTCATTAGGTCCCATTTGTTTATTTCCAAGGTTTCTAGTAAAATTTGCATGCTTTGCACTTTTTAACTTTATAACTTTGGCAAGTCGCTTCATTCACGCATACGCCTCACCTTACGTCTCGGGAAATATAGGCCTTTTGTGCCTTAAGTGCGCCTTGAACCCTTAACTACACTGATAGTGGGGTTACTTCCCTGTATGTGTGGCTGGTGGACACTTGGGGTTACTTCCCTGTATGTGTGGCCGTTGGACACTTATACTGATAGACTGTGAAAGTAGTCTATCAAAGTCAGAATTTAGGTCTGACAAAAGCATCATACACATTTCAATGGGACGTATCCCCTACATGTGCACCATGGAAACAACAATCAAACTGCCGATTGTGTTATAGTAATAAGAGTAATAAATTAGACTTCAGACCAGCAAATGAATATATAACCTCCTAAAGATTCTTTCCAATAACGTCCAAATGATTAATTGATCAATGAAGTCGTACCTTCACTGCCAGTTTTTCATCAACATATTTGCACGCTTCCCTCATAGCAAGCTGCAGAGGATGATAAAAAAATGTTAATGCACAAGTATAAATAAAGATTTAAAAGACCAAACTTTAAGCAATTATTGTAATAAACGATGAGGGTCCAAATTTCCACATACTATGCTGAGGAATCACCACTGAAGATCAAATTGAATGGCAGAAAGAATTCATGTTGCCAACCCCTTATGGACTTGGGATAAGGGGGGCTACCAAAGATGACTATGTAACAAGAAATCATTATTTCGGATATTGTAAACTTACTCTGTATCCACTGATTATAGATGTTGGATGTATCTTATTCCTGACAAGCTCATTTGCTCTCTGCAGAAATGAGTGACCAAAGCATAAAACACTAACTTCTAATTCTCCAAAACATCAAGCTGATTCAGAAAAAGAGGAGCAAAAGCTTTATTACAAGATATAAGCCCCCTGACCAGTAATGTGATATGGTACCTTAAGCAATTCCGCAGCTACAATTACCACAGAAGTGGTTCCATCTCCAACTTCTCGATCTTGAAGCTCAGCCAACTCCACAAGTACCTAAAGTCCTCAAAGGAGAGGGAATATAATGAGAAAAATAAAGGAAAATAACGGTGGATTTGGACAGAAAGTAATCTCAATAAGGAAGGAGAATATATGTGGTGAACCTCTGTCTACCTATCGATCAAGAAAAAAAAACCTGTCTACCTTAGCAGCTGGATGCTCAACTTCCAACATCTTCAATATTGTAGCACCATCATTAGTTATTGTTACATCACCGATATCATCAACAAGCATCTGAAATAATCAATCGGTAGAGAAAGTGTCATTGATACATCATAACCGCTTACATGTAAATACAGATAAGTGAAAACATGCAGAAACCTGTAATAAGTTAACAAACATAAAAAGGCATCTAAAAGAATATGTAAACCATGACCATATTCACGTGCAGTTGAATGAATGCATGTCTCAATCACAAATGGAATTTAAATTATAACTCCCTTGGAGAATGGCTAAGACTAAAAGGACAATAACTATCATTTACAATAAATTAGAACATGTCAATCAAGTTCTTGATTGAGTAATATGAGTCGACAACACAAGCAGAACTGATCCAAGTCAACATTGGGTCTGAAACCCAGAAAGGGAACTGCAGATATGGACAACTGTCATCACAAGACATGCAAATCCCAGTATTTGGGGTCAGCGACAGTAATCCTATTTCATCTTTCAACTCTATCCTGGGCAATATATTCAGTCGAAGATTATGGCTTCAGATCTCCCACTCCAACCTCCATCCACATCATTCTTGACCTCTCTCCATGGACACCATTTTAAAATCTTCAACTTGCACCAAAGAACGCCCAAAGCGTCTCAAGAAGCTTCGATTTATTTTTTCTAATGGAGCTATTTTTAAACAAATACTAACAAAAAAATGAAGCTATTTCTAAGTTCTATCGAACAAACTCACATCTAATTTTGTCCTTGTACCACTCCTTTATCTGAATAAGTTTAAAAATAACTAACAAAAAATAAAATTTTGAATTCTTTTTTTATTTTTTATTTGATTTGAACTACTCTTTATAGAGAAAAAAAAAACAAAAATGATCCATGGCACCAAGAGAAAAACTGAAACAAGATAGTTGTCAACTTTCAAATAAATCCAAAAGAATTCAAAGGTCTAGAAATCTTTCTTCTCACTTTGCCTCTATTCAAAACAACTAAGGCCTCCATATAAACTGGACACGATGGGGCTCTTCTTAGCAAGAATCCTTTACTTAGGACAAGAAAAACAGTTGGTAAGACCTGTTGAGCATTGACCTCATCACTCTAATTACCATCTTTTAGGTTAATACTTTTCTTAAGCAGGCGTGTACCTCTATCAACCCTGCCTTACTGTATTGTAGCAGGAATCTAAGGGATTTTTCCAGATCAAGCTCAACTTCCCATCCTCAACCCAGTAGAGAGGAAAGGTTTGCAACTCGAGCATCCTTTGAGTTGGAGCTGTAACCTAGGACATGGTCCTTTCGAAGACCTAAAATAAACTTCTCATAGCTTAAGATCAAAGGTTCAACCTACTTCTCATGTTCGCTTATTAGTGAATCCGTTTCAAAATATCTTTGATGATTTTCATAATCAAGAAGACAGCACCTAGGTATGCCTTCCTTTTTTCTCTGTTTCTTTTGCCTGGGTTTGTCTTCTATTTTTTTTTTTTTTTTGGGCAAGCAGCTAACCAGTCTGAGAATAACCTATCACCTATATCTTACAACTTTCATTCTTACTAGTATCCTTATAATCAACATAAGACCTAGTATCCAGGAACTCAACAATGTAGAGTGAATTTAGTCCATTACAACTGTGTTATTTCCCATATGAGACACCATTTGTTAACCATTATCAATCTATAATCCTATTAAACGAAAATGGCAAAATAAAGTATGATTAGGCCATTCGATACTCTTCATTTGACATTTCTAATCCCACCAAACTCTTTCATTTCAAAGGAAATTAAAAAAAAAAAACACACACACACACACACACACACACACACACAAAACCCTAAACAATAAAGAACAAACAGCTGTGAGATTTCAGAAAGCCTGACAAGAAAAGTGCATTTCTCCAACCATCTAAAGAACAACAGAGACTGAGAGTGCGAGTGATTAGATACCTTGTCCAGTCCAACCGGTCCGAGTGAGGATTTGACTATGTTGGAAACCGCTTGACAAGACACAACTGTTCATAACGAAACGTCATCAAAATACCATTACGGAAAAAAGAAGAAGAAAAAAATGAGTTGTTCTCTGTCTTAACATAGACACAAAAAAAAAAAATAATAAATAAAAGATACACAAGTCTATTCTACTTGATAAGGAAAAACGCAAAACAACTGAAGTGCCGCCAGTGGATCGGCTTAGTTCTTGAAAGAGAATGGGGGAATAAAAGAAAGATTTGTACCATTTTGAGTCCTGACGTCCTGGCCGGACTGCCGATCTCCCAGAATATCAGGAGTTTGAGCTGAAAACGCCATACTCGAACTGATAGAGTAGAGTCAAAGCTTTGATTAAAGGATTGCAGAAAACTAGATCTAGTCTCTACCGGTTGATGTTAGCTTTAGTGTGAAGTTGAGAGAGAGAGAGAAGAGAGAAGAAAAGTGAGAATGGAAGAGGAAGGAACAGAGCGAGTCTTGAAGGTTCAATCTTTAGAGGGACACTTAATTAGGTTTTGGGAGGGTGACGCAGGGTGGTTTTCCGCACGTGAGAAGTCTCCCTGTGTAATAGTCTGCCACCTGGCCCCGGCTTGGTATGGGCGAAAGTTTGCGGGAAAGTAATTCCGCAACAACACTTGAGGTTATGTTTGGATGACAGAAATAGAATGGCAACTCAGGAATGTAATTTTACTCCAATATTTGATTGGCTTTTTAAAATTTAGAATCTTATTCTTTAAGAATATAATTTTTAAAAAGACTAAAAATAGGGGAATCACTCTCTCTATTTCTCTCTCCAAAAAGCCTTATTTTATTCTTCCTCTCCGAAGATTTTGATATATACAAGTTGGTTAATCGTGGTTTATTGGTTGTACACGTGTCTAGATTAAAATAAGGAGACCTTGTCTCTGAGTCGTGGTTAAATTAGTAGGGTGTTAGTTCTTATTTTCTTGCTATTTAGTTGAGTAAACGTTTGCAAACATTTTACATATACGACCTTGAGGACATGTTGCTTTTGACAGGGTTGGAATTATATGTATAAGTTGGTTAATCGTGGTTTAGTAGTTATTTATTGTAGTTTGGTAGTTGTTTTGAGTTGTATGTGGGTGTAGTCCACAACCCTACAAGTTAGGAATTTGGATAATTATTTAAGGAAGACTAGTTATTTAAGTAACACCATCCAATGAGGACTCTCATATATTGTTGGTCTAATTTCTCACACTATAAACACACATATATCAGTTTTCTCCTCTTTCATTATCTTATTGACCAAACGCAACAGGGAGGTACTGCGACACTAAATCTCTGGTGTGTTACTTTGTTTCTTTACTGACATTTACAATGATCCCTTTTTCAACTGATTTGGTTTTTTTTGTTTTGATTTGCTATTTGATTAAAAATTGTGAGGATGAAATCCGAAATGTTGGACATGACAAATTCTTTCAACACTCTCTACCAAAATTTTTATAAATTATGGATTTCATTATTAGGATTTTGGTTCTTGGATGGGTGTTTGATTTCAGATTTTGATTCCTAAAAGCTAAGGGCCCGTTTGGTTTGTGTTTCAAAAACAGTTTTCTGTTTTACAAAACAATAAAAATAAAAAAAAGGAAAAATCCTGTTTGGTAGGTCCATTTTTTAAAACAAGCTTTATAAAACAGTGTAAAATCATAAAACGAAAAAGTATCGTTTTATTTGCTTTCTTTTTCATCGGGGACTCAGGCTCAAGTCGAGAGAGGCGTAAAAAACCAACACACCATTGAAGCTCTCCTCTCCACCATTGAAGCTCTCCTCTGAAACTTGATGGATCTCTACAAGGTATCACTATCTCTCGCTCTCTCTCTCTCCTTCTCTTTCTTTCTCTCTCCCTCTCTTTCCCTCACTCGATCTCTGGGTTTTTAGTTGGTTTATCATTGTCGAATTGACTTCGACAAAATCAGAGCTCAAAACCTAGTATTTCTCTCCCTCACTCCCTCACTCTCTCTATTTTGCTCTCTCACTCTCTCATTTTTTTTCCTCAATCTCTCTCACTCTTTGAATTTCTAGGGTTTCTATTTGAGGGATCATTGACGGGTCTTCGATACATTGGAGGTCAAATCTCAGGTAGTTTCTATCTATCTATTCATCGATTGATGTTTCCTACAGTTTCATATTTCTTTTTCCTCCATGAAAGCCCCATTTTTTTATTTCTTTATCTCTCTAAAACTCTTTGTTTATCTCTTTAGAATTATGTTTTTGAGGAATAAGATTATAATAGATAATAGGGTTGCTTGTTATCAATCTTTACTTGAAGTGTTAGGTTATTGAGAATCTGAGATCATGATCTTCACAAAATTCAATCTCGTCTGCTTTTTCTTATGTCATTGGAAATAGTCTTGAAAAAACAGGACCACCCAATTGAACCTAATTGATGATCTACTTTCTAAATGTATAAAGTCCAAAAATATTGAAATATAATGTTCTATGTCACAATCACTTGTGTTAGCTGCGCCAAAGATAATGTTCTATGTCACAATCACTTCACAATATTCAGTTATAAAATATGAGCATGGGTATTTCACTGCTGAACTCCATCCCTCAGGAAACATAATATTCAATAAATGTTATATCATACTCCACTCAGAGGGAATGGACATTATATTTACCATAAGCACCAAGTTGATCAAGTGCTTTTTTAGTGTTCTTTGTGTGTCTTTAAATCATTTTATGTATCTGATATTGAAAGTCTAAATTCGCCCTACGGTTAATGAATTTAAATGTAAGTCAATGTGACTATGGTTAAGGATCACACTATCACCTAATTAAAAATTACTAAGGTGATAAGAGTACAACAAAAATCTCTAACAAGAGTATTGACTTATTCGATTCTTAATATGCGGAATTAAGAACAAGAATCGAATATTTCAATCTCACAACAAGTATAGAAATATGCACAAGAGATTTTGTTAACGAGGAAAAACCCAAACTGGGAAAAACCCCGGGACCTAGTCCAGCAAAAATCCACTAAGAGTTATTGAAAACTTACAACCCGATTTACCACTCGATGGACACGATTTACGACTCCCTCTACGCTCCAACAGCTACGGTGTACAATTCTTCTACAAATTCGAACTCCACGAATTTGCCTCTTAGTAGACGATGATGCGTCTCCAACTTGAACTCCACAAGTCCCGCACCTTGAACCAATACTTGACTCCTCAAGTATATCACCACAAGCTTGAAACTTCAAGCTCAACCATCGGAAATCCACCGGCAACAAAACTCAGGTTTTGAGTTAAAATGGGAAGGATTAAAGCATGTACAACAAGCTTGGAAGCTAAAGAATTAGAGTTGAAACTCTCCAAGAACTTGTTGATAAATAGGGTGAATGGTTGATTAAACATTGATGGTTCAATCCCTATTTATAACTCAAAATGTCCAGCACAAACCCAGAAATCTCTAGGTTGTATTAGGTCAAAAGCTAGACACAATAATGGAGATGAGGAGACATTCCATTGATCCCTCATCCCATTTAGAGGTGTTCCCCACGCACCAATAATTCCCCTAAAATATGCTAAGAGGAAATGTGCAAAAAAGTGAAAAGGAATCACTTTACAGCTCACGAAACAGCTGAAATCGCACATATCTGGGCGTTGGTTTCGAAACCAAGAAGGTTGGTTTCGAAACCAAAAAAGGCCTGGAATGATTTTCATAACTTTGGTTTCGAAACCAATATGTTTGGTTTCGAAACCAAAGACCATCTAACATCATTCTGTAGCTTTGGTTTCGAAACCAACAAGTCAGTTTCGAAACCAAAAACCATCTGTTGGCATTTTTCAGGGTTGGTTTCGAAACCAATATGGTTGGTTTCGAAACCAAAAACCTCCTGACATCATTTTTCAACTTTGGTTTCGAAACCAACCTCCTTGGTTTCGAAACCAACCTTTGGCCACAGTACAAATGGTCACAGTTTCCCGAAAAACCGTGGTATTCTGACAGCATTCTTTCAAACACTAGTTTTAAGGGGTTTTGACATCTTTTGCCATTCCGTACTTTCTCATATGATCTAATATGAACTAACCACCTATGGTATTGAGTTACTAAGTCACTTACCATCCTAAAATGAGTTCCGGTGGTTTCTCATATGATCTAATATGAACTAATCACCTATGGTATTGAGTTTCTAAGTCACTTACCATCCTAAGATGAGTTCCGGTGGTTCTCATATGATCTAATATGAACTAACCACCTATGATATTGAGTTTCTAAGTCACTTACCATCCTAAGATGAGTTCCGGTGGTGAGTTGAGCTTCTTGGAGTCTTTGCTTCGCAACGAACCGAATGACTCACTAACTCTAACTCAAATTACATTGACCATCTTGAGTTTATCTTTGACACGAAATTCGACAAATATGACATGAGTGAACTCATGGACCTAACATATATATTCACTTAACTTCTGCAATTTAAGCTTGTGAAAAATTTTCTTGTGTCCATTTTTGCTTATTCGCGTGATGATTGCATTTTTTGTACTTAATATTAGTGGGTATTTGATAACTTGATAAGTAACTTCATGGAAATGCTTATTCTTGTTGTTATATTAGCTCAATGCCTCTGTTTCCAGGAAACGAGAAGGAGAAATTTTCAATGATACAAAATATGTCATCGAAAGAAAATCCAGCCGATAAGCTTAATGATTGATTTTTTTTTCCTTTTTTGCCCACGCTATGGATCATTTCTGTCATTTGCTAGTGTATTTGTCGGAATTTTTATAACCTTGTAGTCTTATGGAAGAAGCTCATCCTGTTCCAGTTGATTTCTTTGTTGGTTAGAACCAGAATTCTAGTTGTAACTGGCCCCAATACAAGTAGTAAAAGTAAAACTATTTGCTTAAAGTCAGTTAGTCTAACTGCAATGATGTCAGAATCAGGTTTGTTTGAATACTTATATGCCCACTTTGTCTTGTTAATGTTTGTCTGTAAAATTTTTGAGCAGTAAAGTTTCGCAGTGATACTATAAGACCTGTTTATAAGAAAATATAAGCATTCAGTTATAAAATACATTCCTTTTACCTCCCCACTCCCTACCTCCCTACTC
>MVGT01003428.1:0-18140 GCA_002174775.1 Macleaya cordata
ACTTACCATCCTAGGATGTCTTCCGGTGGTGAGTTGAGTTCTTCGGAGTCTTTGTAGATTTCTTCTCTTTCAACCGAAGTGAACCGAGACTCACTAAACTCTAACTCAGAATTACAAGAGATCATCTTGAGTTTAATTTTTGACACGAAATTCGACAAACATAAAACATGGACCTTTCAGGGGTAGAAATAAAGAATTTATACATATTTTATTATAAATAGGAGGATACCTCCAAGAACAAACAAAAAATGTTTTTGGTCAAACTTAGTTTGACTTAAAAAAAAAGACCTAGAATATCCCCCAATGTATATGAGGATGGGAGATATCACTAGTCTTTTCAAAAAAGGAGATATCTACCGCAAAGGCAACTGATAGGGCCACCCAACTTAAAAGTTCCATGTTGATGTTAAGGGCTATTGTTAAGGGCTAACACGACCAAATCAAATGTTGAAGAATACCGGGACAACTATTAACTAATAACTGGAAACTGGAATACTCCAAGGCACGTATAAATGCTATCTTTTAAGAGATATTTCTCCCCTTCCGGTAGAAACCGCAATGTCACTCTAGGGTGAAAAAGAAAATCTCTCTCAGGATATAATGGAGGTCGTTTGATTCAAGGTGTGACTAATTGATCAAACCAAAGAATACACTCTGAAAGTGAGACTGATGATGCCTAAAACGAGATGAAGAAGATACGAATTTGTTATGTCTTAGGAATTGGTTGAGAGTCGTATTTATAGCTTCAGTAGTGTCTTTTGGTCGTGACTGTTGGGCTGCCAATGGTAAACTACTACATATCACATCCATATAATTAGTGCAGTTTTAACAACTTCTAAAATTTGAAATTGGGGTGAACTCACACTAAATTGGGATAAATATATAACTACTCATTTAAAAATTCAAACCAGTTTTTTATTAAAAAATAAAAATTACACAACGTAAATTTGGTTTTGCAAAACATAAAACAATGTTTGTAGTAATTTTTTATTTTTTTGTATAAATTGTATACATATTCGAATTTGCATGCTTCAAAACTAGGTATTACTTTTTGAAAAAGTGAGACTCAATTGCTCTTAGATCATGATGCCTACGGGATTTTTTTTAAGGAAAAAGGGGTTGCATATATAGGAAGTGATGCATAGATTGCATTGAAGGTTACAACAGAAAAAAAAACTCCGATTGTGTTATGTTGCGAAATAATAATTACTTCATACCCCTTTGTCATTAATGCCAAATATGTCAGCTAATCTTTTAATACACTTATCTCACACTTATCAATGAGGTCGCATGAAGATGATCCAAATGATTGATTTTTGGGAAAATGATATTTTTCATTGTTTAGATTAACATCAATTTTATAGACCATCTCTGTTTGTGTCCACCTAATTATTATACTACATGTTATACTTATCTTATTTTACACTTTGCTTACGTTTACTTGTGGGGTTTACGCTGAGACGATCTAACTGAGGATTGTTTTAGAGGATGTCCCAGATCACAGATCACCATCCCACTGCGTCACACAAATTACCGCTCTCAGTTCACACCGTCACCGTCTCACAAATCCCATATCACAGATCACCCAATTGAAATCATATCCGATCACAAGTACACTGAACTTAGATCCACACAGAACATCAAACTCAGCTCCACACACCACACAGAACTCAGATCCACACCGAAAAAATGCTAGCTGATCAAAGAAGCCAACTCATAGAGATAATTCAGATTTTGATTTGTTGGGAAAATAAGGGTTCGGTTTCTTGAAAATCAAATTACCACAAAATCAGAAAGTAATACAAAAGAAAAAAAAACTTACCTGAAAGGTGATCGAGGCTTGTGTTAGACACAATGTCCTTAAGACAAATTCGTCCCCGCAACGATGCCAACGGTTCAATGAACGTTTGTCTCCCAGGATACAACGATCGCGTCGTACAGAAGTAGCACTCCAATCTGTACGTCCTAGCGAACTGATAATTACTGTGCTCTCACAAACTACTCAAAAATATGACTCACAAAAAACTTTTTTAAAACATAATGAAACTTGATTCCCAACTACAAGAGGAGAGGGGTTTATATAGAGTCAATGGTGACTCTCCATAAACCAGAAGGTGTCCCTCTAAAGAGATACATGTCTTATGGCCCTTAAAAGGTACCCCCAAGAGACACAAGTCAAGAAATAAACTGAAACAATTTTTTTTTCACTCAAAAAAGAATTATTAAATAAATTAAATTCTTAAATAATTCCAACAATCCCCCACATGAGTGAAAAAGATAGACTAAAACAGACTGACATATGAGAGAACAACAGGAAATGCCATGCATCGGTAAAGGTAGATTTTGGCCTTGAACCTTTCCTAGTGATAACCTATCTAATTTACTTGGCTAATCAGTGAACGTAACGTCTTGAACTGTCAGTCGTTAATGTAAATTAAGACAATAGATTACACACACAACATTTCCTTATAATCATCGAAGTTCTACGTTTGTGTTCATTTTGGCCCTGAACAATTCTCCGTATTCATGAAGCGCTTTAGATAACCTTTCAAATGCGATGGTGAAAATAAAGATTAAAGAGCAAAATTTGAAAAGAAGAGAAAGATTTGATTAACAATTACAAATATAATGGACATGGAATGAATCTCAATTAACTTAGCACAAGTTAGGCTTCATCTTATACCTAGTTGAAATCTAAAACAACATGAAAAATAAACTCTCTACAAAAATAAACAAAAATAAATGAAAACAAACTACAACTCTAAAATACAGTACAAAAATCATCACTTTTCATTCCTGGGCTTGTTTTGATACAAATCTGCAACCCCTCTTTATACATAAATTTTTCTGAAATTTTGGGTTGAAATTGTCAACAAAAATTAACCAATAAGTGTAGCAGCATCTCATCGAGTGATTTTAGGTGACAGATTTGGACTGCTATTTTGTCAAGAATTTGCTGTTGTCTTACCGTTGAATTTGGTAGTGGCCGAACGGACCGTCCCTGACTAACTCTGATCCGATCTGGACGATCTGGCACAAAATCAGCTAAGTCAGCGAACCATGATCTTTATAGAGCATAAGGACACCATCTACACAAAACTCAACTATCAGATCATCTCTCTCCCAACTTCTTGCATTTTTCTACTACATAATATCATGTCCTTACTAATTTAGCCCACTACGAAATAATTACAAGAAAAAATTATTCAATTTGTACCTAAATAACCAGAACGTGGAGTAGGAGCAGAAGGGCCGGAGCGCCCAAACAAATATATGGCTAAAGGTTCGAAGCGTCTATATATATTTATTTATATTTTAAGGTTTGCAACATAACCTTAAAATAACCCAAAAAGTAGTTCTATAAAGTTGTTGTTATTAGTCAATTGTGAAATTAGCCCATTATAATTTTTTTTTCTTGTTATGGTACCATTCTGATTCAGCGTACGTGGTGTGGGATCTATGCCGAGGAGAAGAAAGACAAAACAACGAGGTCTTATTTCCTCGAGATTCCTAACTAGGGGGATGGAATTATCTAAAGTATATAAGGAGTCGCCACCTGATTAATCTGAGAATCAGGACCCGATTTTGGAAAATTGTTTTGTTATCAGAAAACATAGCGGTCTTCCAATTAATCTGGTCTGTGTAGAGAGATTCCCGGTAAGGGAATCCTGATACGGATCGGAAAGGTGTTAGGCACCCGACAACCGCCCGATCATGAGATCGGCCTCCACTTCGCGACTAAGGGTATTTGGGTGAAATTTTATGATTAAAATTATTACATTACACTAAGGGTGTGTTTCGATCAGAGGAGTTGGTTTTATATGTGAAAACCAAGTGTTGGGGATTGGTTTTTCTTACACTTTGAATAACCACTTCTTTAAGTTTTGGTGTTTAGTATGGATTGGAATTCAAATCTGAAATCATGGGAAGTTCAAATTAGTTGTTTGGTATGAGTTGAGAATAAAATCCAAACTGATGAGAAATCCTATTATTGGTGTTTGGTTAGCTCACCAGTGAAAATTATGAGACAATTATATCCCACATATAGGGCCCACATCTATATTTTTGAATGCACGAGTTCAAGCGTGGGTCCCACATGTAAAGACTAAATTGTGGGACCGACAGGTATATAATTTTTAATGCATGGGTCCCACAGTGTGGGACCCACATGCTATCTTATTTTAATGCATGGGTCCCACACGTTAAAAATATATTTTTAATACTCAGTTGTGGGTCCCACAAATTAAACAAAAGCATGGGCCCATATGTTTATATTTTAAGCATGGTCCCACACTTTATGAAGTGAGTACTACGTTAGATCATTTATCTCATTAACCCCAAAATATAGTACCACGTTAGATCATCATTAAGTTTATCTTATTAACCCCAAAATACACCATCATCCCTTTGAAAAACCAATGCCAGACTTTCTACAAATCAAACCCCAACACAAACAAGGATGCCTCGGCAAATCTTCAACTAAAACCTATCCTACACCTTACCACCCACCACTTGTAACCTTCCTCCATCCCTTTCAAATACCTTCATCTCTACCCCCAAAGATCTTTTATCACCAACAAGAAAAAAATGGAACACTCCAAACTTGCATTTGAATAAGAAGATTACCTACTTTACAAGTGAGATCAATTCTTTGTGCCAATGTGTAGGCAAAGTTGTTAGGCCATGTGTGAAAATGTTAGGCTAGATGTGAAAATGCTTTACAAAACAAAAAAGAGTAACCCAACTGAAGTTGCTAGAAAAATAGTAAATCATAGTCACAACCAAGATGTAAAATAAAACCACCAACAACAAAGTTCCAAACCATGATCAAATTGACATTGGTGGACTCTCTGCCAAGATATCATGCAGTCCTCTAAACTCCCATTACTCTAAAAAATTATCTTCCTACATGAGATTTTAGTAGTAACATGTTTTTCATGGTTGGGCAGGTGAGCTCTTCACAATCAAATCACATAAAAATTAAAAGCACAAGATTTCCTAATGTTACACACATGAACTTTAATATGCTAGTGACTGTAAAGTATTTATAATATATCAAAAGTGTCTATAAGTTGTGCAGTAGCACTTTCAACACAACCATATATATTTTTCTTATACAAAAAAAAAAAAAACAACACAATCTTTACATGTTGCAAGACATAAAGGTAGAGGATTTACAATTTCTTTCTGCACACTGAAGTTGACACATTGATGGCAACTTCTTCAAAAATGTAAGTTACTTACCAAATGGACATTACGTAGTAAGCCTTTACTAATTCAAAACACTAAGCAACAAAAAAAAAATGCATATTGTACTTCCATTATAAGATGCTACACAAAAAAAATTATTTTGTACTTCCAACATAACACATCCTATATATGATCCAAATCGTACCTTACACCACTCCAGTTGTTCCACCTCATCCATCATAAAAAAGCTTCGCCATCGTGGAGTCTCGCCTAAGAAGTTCAACAAGTCTCACACGTAAGGTACTATCAATGTGTGGAAGCCTTCTTAAGGATAAGAATAATTCTTCTGGGTCAGGCTTCTTATAACTTTCTAAAAGATGGTTGGTGATACTCTTAAACGAAGCTGCTATTTCATTCATGGATGGCTGTGAGCCGACTTCATCTCGTGGGTTTCTCTTTCGCTTATTTGATCTAGCTGTCATTTAGGTGTTAGTAAGGGAAGCTGGGCGAGAAGTTGGTGTGGGTGTATTTCCTACATCATCGCCTGTTTCTTGGATACTAGGCTCAACTCTGGGCGTCACAGGCGTATTTGTGTCAGCTTCGGCTTGCCCAGCTCCCATATAAGCCATGCCAGTTGCCTGCTCGGTGCCCACAATAACGGCAATCTCGTCCTACTTTGCTAAGGTAATGCCTAGGTATTTTTCCGCCTGACGATGTGCCTAAAAAAAATAACAAAATAGATTTCAGTACAAGAATATGTGGGAATATTTAAAAAATATGCAAGTACAAGAAGTTCATTTTGGTAAGTGATACCTTCACATAATCAGCCCAAACAGAATCATCGGCCTTTAGCTGGTTGGTTAGAGGTTCCAAACCAAACCCACTTAAGCTTATCATGTCCTTAACCACTAAGTAGTCGGTTCGCCATGTTTAAAGGCAATTCCGAATGTGGCTTCCAGTGATGGTGATTGAGAGTAAACTTTGCATCTTATCACGCATTGCTTTGTAGGCGGCTGGTTTCCAACCATTGTCACCCTTGTTTCCACGAGCAAGTTGTTCAATTAAGACATCAATCATGACACGATCTATTTCATGGGTCCATCGCATGTGGGATGTTCCTTTCCCACCATCATCTACCATGGATTGATTTTGAGACTGGTCCATTTCTAGGATCATATTTGAAAAGTATTAAGGAAAAAAATATGATGGGTACCATTCATAATTCAGTTTTTAGTTGTCATAATATACGACATAAGCAAGCAAACAACATCAAAATCATAGAATATAACATAAATAATAACCTAAATTAGATCCGCACGAAGAAAAGACAATTACAATCACATGAACTTTTAGAATTATATTTATAACTCCAACATAAAAAGTGCATCTCCATGAAGTCCAACAAGGAATAACAAAATAAGCAAAACAAAAAGACAGAAACATTTATATAAACTTTTAAATTTATATTTATAGCTCGAAAAAAAAGTGCATCTCCACAAAGTCCAAAAAGGAAAAACAAAATAAGCAAAACAAAGGGCCTCTACATATGGCGATGGTCATATGTATCCCACATGATTGGTGCTAATTGATCTCTTTTTGAGGTTCATTCTGGTGTTGGTTCAAGAACGGTACTCTGTTCTTCAAGTAAAACCTCAGCATCGGCTTCTTCAATTGCATCGGGTTCATCTTCACATAAGTCTGTGGGATCAACTTCCATGATGTCCTTGTGATGATGCAACACGCTAAAACTAAATAAACTTGCATTTTATAACCGAAGAACGTGAAGGTCCGTAGACATGCAAATCTCTTTTTAAGTAGCCCGAAACACCTCTCTATTACATTCCTTAGTGAAGAATGTCGATAATGGAATAACTCTTTAGCATTTGTAGGGGGACGACCACGATGTTCATTGAGGTGATAACGAACCCCACGATATGGTGTCATAAATCTAGGAGCATTTAGGAAGCCGGTATCACCTAAACAATACTTCCCTGAAGACGAAGTATGGATAATCATAAATAATATTAGTAATTCTAATGTATTATTGATGATAATAAAATAGTTACAAGTTTGTACCAGCTGGGACAGTCAATGGGTCGATGGAATTTCTTATTGCAGACCTCAACACCCGACTATCGTGTGCTGATCCTTCCGATCCAGCTAACACATATGTAAACTTCATATTAAATGAGCATACCACGAGTACATTTTGTCATATCTCACCCTTATGATTACGAAATCTAAGTTGGTCGTTGACTGGCACTGTCGCATGTCTATATGTACCATCGATAGCCTCCACGGCATCCTTCCATATTGGAGTAATTTGTAAGACAACAACGATGAATAGTCCTGCTTAATGCAAAGTAAAGATATGACACTATTATTTAAAATTACCTTGAAGTGATGATGCCAGGATCGAGGACGATTACTATTCTAAGGGGATGA
This sequence comes from Macleaya cordata, assembly GCA_002174775.1. NCBI lineage: Eukaryota > Viridiplantae > Streptophyta > Magnoliopsida > Ranunculales > Papaveraceae > Macleaya > Macleaya cordata. The sequence goes on from MVGT01003428.1 coordinate 7,636, forward strand.
TCTACTATTAGGAGGCTTTAAGAGATCCTTGTGCAACTTAATTACTGTCTTCAATACAGCATTGAAATGTCGACTAACTGTTTCTTTTGAGCGAATAAAACTAAAATTTGTGTGTCGATTCTTGTTGTATGACCTATAATCATGAGAAACATCGCAACTTGTTCCACAATTCTTACGTACCTTCCGTTACGCAACCCCTTTACTTTTAGCTTTTGGCGCAATGTATGAAATGATGTTTTATTCATTTTTAGTTCCTCATGACAAACTCTATCACTTTTACCGTATAATCGATGTAAATATTGTTCTCTTAGCATGTCATCCACTGATGGATCCTTTGCAATACGTGAGCGTTTGTTTTCCGTTACCATACACATCGTACATGTAGCCACACACTATGTAAAGAATTTCCTCTTCATCATCCATATCACTAATATCATCGTCCATATTATCACTACCCTCGGCCATGATCAGGCTAACATCAAAAAATATATGCATAAAAAATTAACAAATTAACTAATAATTTTAAAGATGTATATACAAATATAACTTACCCTTCCAATTTAGATAAAACAACTATAAAAGAAGGTAAAAACACATAATTGAAAAAATGATATCGTACATTGATTCCCAAAAGATAATATTAGGACTAAGAGAGAAAGAATGAACAAATTTTATAAAAATGGGAAAAGAGAATTTACTAATCAATTAAAAATTAACATAACTAAAAATGAACACGACAATTTAAGATAACAAAATAACTATTTGACAAAAAAATTAACAAATGAACTGGACACATTGACAAAATACAAGAGACGAAAATCTTAGCTACTTAAGATGCCTTAAACAGTAACAATAAAGATATTTGCATATAATTTCAGATTTGTTTCAAATAGCATACTTAATAAAAGATATCAAAATAGTTAGAGACAATGAAAATCACTCAATTTTTTTTATTTCGTAGTACCTGAAAAATTAAGAAAATTGAAATTTGAAAATGATGAAGCTTGGAAGAGAGGATGCTGAAACCAATCAAATTTTTAGAATAAGGATATATGAGTTCCTTCTCATACCTGAAATTTTTCAGAACAACGGTAAGACCATTTAATCTTTAAGGAAAAATAAACATATCAAAAAGTAATAGGTAAAGAGAGCGATATAGTAAAGTGTTATTAAGATATAAAAAAAACTTTCATATATATAAGAACAAGCAGGAAAAAAAAAACAGTGAAACTACGAAGCTGCTATAAGTTTAATAGTATCGTAATCGATGGATTAACTTGTGAAGTTACTAATCTTGGAAAAGAAATTACTCTTTAGCTCATTTCCATATAAACATTTGCATAAGAGTACCTAATTTCAAGAACATTATAAAAGAAAATTTCTTGGTAAAAAATTCCAACTAGTCCTTTTTACGACTGAACAAATAAGTATAGAATAATCATTTTACACCATCTTGATTAGGTCCTCCACTAAACAAATAATACCGATCTCATGGACAAAGAAATTAATATTGCTAGGGAGTAAAGAAGTTGATTTAAGAATGATTTGCTAACATAGCTCATATTTCAATTCTTATAGGCAAAATACTCCCCCTAAAACAATGCTTTGACCACTATCTAACAGTTTCACTTGATCCCTGCAGACATGATATACTTGGGTAGATACTCCAAATTTTTTGGAGATATGATATCATAAAAAAACACAAATCTAAACCTGCCATTAGATGTATAGTGAATGCAAAGATCAAAACAAACACATATTATAATAAGTGAAAGATAACCTCCTATATAGATGGATTATAACAAAATTTATTAGATTCAAGTAGTTTCTATTATCATAAGTTGTCTTTCACCTCAATCTCTTGTTTTACATAGGTAGAACAAACCCTAGAATTGATGGGAGTTTTAGGTGATGTAAAAAATAAAGAGGATTATAATGAATTTGTGGACTGTTTTTAGAAATTTTGGACTGGTTTGTAGAGAAAAGGTGAGATCCATGTTTAGTTTAGAAGTTGTGAGTGATAACAACTTCAATTTTAGAAGATGATTTTTAGGTATTTGAGTTCTAAGGGACTGAATTTTATCAATTTTGAACTGATTGTGTTTGCTTGAGATTTTAAGTACTAAGTATCCTATGTTCAAGACCAGTTACTGAAACTTTATAGGTTCTCCAAAATCCTCATTAAAAGTTAAACCATAACTATCACAAGGATACCCTACATCAAATCAAGTTCGGTTTCACCAAAACCCTCAAAATTTCACCATCAAAACTTGTGAATTAGTAAAGAACTCACTTTAGGTGCCTTGTAACTTAAAATCAGTTCTTCCAAACCCAGATCTGAAGTTAAAACCCTAAAAAATTAAAATATGCTTCCAAAAGAAAAGGAATATAAATTAAGGTAGGGTTTGTGGGTTTCAGAGTTCGAACAAGAGAGAACAAATTAAAAGATAACAGAGAAAGAGAGAAAAAGGTTCAGATTTGAACCCACTTTCAGATCGGAACCCATTTTGGTAAAAACTGAAGGAAAGTGATGAGAGACAAGAAAGAGATTGAGAAATAAACCTGCACTTTTGTGATGGAGTGAGCAGTCTTCTGCAAGTCGAGGGATCTCAGGTTTCACCGGTTTCGTCCAAGGCTTTGGGTCGACCCCCCACAATTCTCACGAAGTACATGTGGCCAATCTAGGGAGCCACATGTACACACTCACGAGGTACAAGTAATCTGGGGACTCATACCATGCAAAGATCTATGGGTTGCATGAGCGAAAATTAGGGCCTGCATATGTGCTCATATACACGTGACTAATCTAGGAAGCCACGCGCATGCAACCACGGTGTACAAGTATACTGGAACTTGTACAAAACAAAGGATCCATGTGTTATATGTGGGAAAACTGGGGCCCACACAAGTGCTCGAAATACACGTGACTAATCTGGGAAGCCACGCGTACACACACACGGTGTACAAGTATACTGGTACTTGTACAAAACAAGGGTCCATGGGTTATATGTGGAAAAACTGGGGCCCACACACGTGCTCATATACACTTGACTAAACTGGGAAGCCATGCATGCGTACCCATCTGTACAAGTATATTGGGACTCATACAAAACAAAGGATCCATGGGTTGTATGTGGGGAACCTAGGGCCCAGACACGTACTCGAAATACATGTGACTACTCTGGAAAGCCACCCGTACGCACCCACGGTGTACAAGTATACTAGGACTTGTACAAAACAAAGGATCCATTGGTTGTATATGGGAAAATAGGGGCCCACACACGTGCTCAAATACATGTGGCTAATTTGGGAAGCCACGCGTAGGCACCCATTGTGATAAGTATACTGGGACTTGTACAAAAATAGGTAACATATGTATATTGTAATACACGTGACACACGACATATCTTCACTTTTAGAAAACAAATGACGCATGCAAATCCTTTTGCGCGTGACCTAAGTGGGATTTTATCGAAGACATTCGTAAACTGGGATACACGTGGCAACGAAATACTTTTTCTTTCTGAAAACATGAAGGATATGCTTTAGGAAATCTAGAATTCCTAACCTGTTTAAGAATTTCTAAACCTTAGCATGATTTAATGCAAATGCTTTGATTAAGTAGAAAACTTTATTTCCTTTCTTTATTTTGAAAATATGTTGAGATTAATGCAAAGTGGGGTTAGTTTAAGAATCAACCCAACTTAGTTAAGTACGCAAGACCATCGACCCGGCTTAGACACGAATGTCGGGCTTACGTGCCCGTCCATGGTTGTCTCACTTAACAAGTTTAGGCACAAATTCCTAATCTAACCTCGAAATTAACAATCAACATATTGCTAATGCAACCTAAACCGAACATAAGCAAACCTAACCTAGACTTAACTTATTCTAGGAGAGATTATCTTCTTGAACTATTAGGTTTTTAGGGTTTGGGAATAAATGGGCTTGTTAAGCCCATAAGCAAAGAGGTGAGTTGTAAAACCCAAAATTTAAACTTGAGGCCCATGATACGCTTAAAAGTGTATCACTTAAATCCCTGCATTAAATATGATCGTTATTGAGTATAGTAGAAAGCAAGGGTCATTCCCGCAGAAGATTGTTCCTAATTTATAAGTTATTGACACAAAACAAATCGAAACTAACTAGAGAATAAATTGAAATTCAAAAAAACCTACTTAAACTGAATAGAAATAACTAAGAATATGTAGACACACTAAAGACCCACTAAACACGTTGCACGTAAAATTTGGGGGGGGGATTGACTTTGATTTAATATGTAAACAAATTAAAAGAAAATAACTAGCTAAATTAGAATCTAAGAAAAACAGAATTTAAAAGAAAGTTAAGTAAATATGATGAGAAATATGGTTAAGAGATCATTCGCCACCTCTAAACATGATTAATAGTTAATGATCAGACTTATCTTTCACTCTCTTTTGAAATTAATAACCCTAAGACAATCATAAGTTCAATTATCTCGATTCGTCTCTACTTTGTTGTTGAGTAAAACAAGCTCTTCACTCAATCTCTTTCCATTAAACAACCTAGAACAAGCTCCCTAAATTTAATTTAATGAAAGCAATAATCAACAAAAGACATAGGTTAAATCAAGCAATAAACACACAAGCTCGGTTTATTTAACTTGAGTTATATTCCACTTGCAATCAAACGAAAATATCCCATAATCGTTGAAAACAATCCGCTACTTTGGTTTAGAAATCTTGACAAAACGAATCAAAACCCTAAACTCGCAATTAAATAACTATCACATTCATCTAGTTGCGCACCTAAATAAACAAGATAGCAATTCATACACAATAATAACAGTGAAATATTAACAATTTCAAAAGAGAGATAAAAGGAAAAATCTGAAATTGATTAATGGTTAATTATGTCTAGGGTTTTAAATTTCACCCTTAACCAAATAATTAATCTAGCTACACATGTCTAGAAGATTCACAAATAAATTCATCACAGAAAATTAACAAAAAGGAAAAGAGGAGAGGGTTTATGATATTGCAAACTATGGTGCTGTTTTGGTGATGAAGAAAAAGTAAGGCAGCAGCAACAACTGAGAAGAACAGCAACAAAGCAGCAGAGCAGCCCCTGGTTTGGGCATGAAAAACAGCAGCAACCTCTTCCCTGTTTTGTGCTGTTTTGGTGTTGAAGAAAAAGCATGGCAGCAACACCTATTCTCCTCTGAAAAGAAGCAGAAAACAGCAACAAACAAGCAGATCCAGCCACTATATTAGGCGTAAAGGAGAAGAAGAAAACAGCACCAACTCCTTCCTTTCTCTGGTTCGTGTGAAGAAGAAGAAGAAGAACACAGTAGCATCTTTCCTTCTCTCTCTCTTGTACGGCACCAAGAAAGCAGCAACAACTTGCTTCTTTTGTTTCTCTCCAAAACAAACCACACAGTAGCTCTCTTCTTTTTTTTTAACGTGAAAGTGAAGAAGTAGCAGCAGCTGCTGCCATCCAAAAGAAGATAGGAAGAAACGGTAGCAACGCACCAGTAGATCCAACCCCTTTTTCTCTCTTGTACGGCACCAAGAAAGCAGCAGCAGCTTGCTTTCTCCAGCAACTCTTTCTCTTTCTCTTCTGCACGTGAAGAAGATGAAGATAGCATCAGATCTTTGGGCGTGCATAGCAGGAATGAGAAGAAACCAGCAGCACCTCTACTTCAAAATCTCTCCTGTGCGGCACTAAAACAAAACCAGAAGGAAAAAAAAACCCAGCCGTCCCAAAAATAAAGAGGAGAATAATAATAAATAACAGCTATTTTTGTTTTCTTTTAATAATATAAAACCCTAACTTCTTTTTGTTTGTTTTTTTTCTTTGTACGCAGCCTTCTCTTAGTTAAAACCGACCTAAACACTAAACCGCTTCCAAATTGTAATCTGGTCAAGGGAATCAATTTGATGACATCATGCTGATGTCATTAATACTCTATTACAAATTAAATCATGGCAGCCCTTATAAAATTATGCTGGTGCCTTTATCAACTTCGATTAGTTCAACTAATTTTGTTCTTCAATTGATTTGCTCCACGACATTCGCCAAATGTTGTAACTTGTTAATTTTTACCGCATTTTGACCGCTCCACTCATATTCCCTACACATAACCAAAATACACTTAATTAATTCAAATAGAATAAAATAATTAACTAACTAATATTAATATAAAGGTATTAAATGTAATATATGTGTGCTTATCAAATACTCCCAAACTTACATTTTGCTAGTCCTCGAGCAAACCTCAAACTAAACTAGTCTAATGAAAACAATAAAATCCTAACTCACTTTCGCAGGAATCGCGATTGCACTTTGCATGTGCAACAAGCCGTTAAACCCCTAGGTTACCCCTAGTGGACGAGTGTTGTCTCGTGAGGGTTTGCAGTTAATCTACCCACAAAATTATAAGTTCAAAATAAAATAGGGTTCACAATATTGGTTCAGAAAAATTAATGTATCGAATCAGAAACATATGCAATTAACAATGAGATTTTCAAGAAGATAATAAACATGAATTAAAGTTTAGAACACTATCCAGACACTAAAAACCTTTCTCAATTATTCAAGTCTATGAGTTATAAGTAAATAGCCAACAAAAGTGTAATTCTAGTTCTGAGAAAACAACAACCTTAATCACCTTCCTAATAAATTTAGCCTCGACTTCAGCCTCACGGTTAGACTCTCAAAATAAAACATTTAGAATTGTTTCACTCTTATATGCGAGTATGAATAAAGCACAAAACAAAGGACTCACATATATATATATATATATATATTGAAGAACGACCTATTTTTTTTTAAAGGACTGATCTCATAGAAAGGAATATTAACGACTACATTGAGGATGGGGATGCTCACTTAACTTCTCACCTGATCAACAATCTAACTTCTCTTTTCCTAGTATCTCATAGGGTCATATAATGAGTAGAATAGAATGAAGTAGAATATATATGGTAGAAGGGTGTAGGATTTCTGAGAAGTAGGGGCCTTGGATCTTAAACCGAGCACCACTTGAATTGTACATCTTCACTTTTTCTTCAGTTGTTCTTTAACTTGAACTATTTTGAATTTGACTTCTTCATTTTCATTCTTTTTTTTTATATTCTTTTGTAGAAGAAAAATCACCACTTCTTGCATTTAGAACTTGATCTTGATATAGCTAAATTGAAGACATATACACACATTGTCCTTCTTATTTTCTTTTCTTTATCATCCCTATACACTTCTCAGAAACAATGGGTGAAAAATTGTAAAATGTAGAGGTAATGAAGGTGAAAGCTAGAAAAGTCAATAATGGAATGATGATGGACTTTTAAATGGCAATGAAGGTGAAACCCAATTGGCCTATTATAATCTACCAAGTCAAGAAAGGTATGTCATGCATCATTTCAGACTACAAGATTAAGATTTTTGCAATCCTAATGTTACCCTCAGTGGTTAAAAAATTATAGCACTCATGAGATCAACGAAAGTGCCGAAAAATAACTGTGAGATTGAGTAGCTCTTCATTCTACTCAGAATTAGTGCAGAAGAGATCTCTCAAAGGACAATAAAAAGCGAACAAACTTACACTAGGTAAATGAAAATAAGTCTACACTAATGATTATTCGGGATCTCTTAGTTGAACTCAATCTTCACTAAGATTACACTAATGTTGCTATATGCAAGAAATTCTCTAAAACTCGATATTTCTAAAATACTTTCAGCAAAGGGATAGTATAATAAACTAAACATTCAAAAAATTTTGCGAAACCAAAAATCACAATGTTAAAATTGCAAAGCTCCTAATTCACATCATCAACATGAACCATATTCCATTTTGAAACTCATGGACACAGAAAAAAATTAATTTTTCTCCCTTACCCCCAAGCTTAAATCAAACATTGTCCTCAATGTTCCTAAGTATAAATCTATGAATAGCATGAACACAAAAGATATGATAAAATAAATACAGGAGTAAGGAAAGAGATTACCATGAAGCGAATCAGTGCCCAAGAAAAATAGCATATGAATAAAACAAGCAATGAATCAAATAATGAAAAGTAATAGTAAGAGAGAGCAAATCTAAGTTTGGCATGCTCTCCACAGCTATAATTTTCCTCCATCCTTTAGGTTGCCTCCCAATTAGCGCTTGGTTTAGTGTCCTCAGCCTGACTTGTACCCCTATTTATCCATCAAGAGACGCTGGTTCGTAGAGAGGTACCTCCTCCACATTATGGGTCACAAAAGGTTCATAATAAGGCTTCAGTCTATGTCCATTCACTTTGAACTCTTTATCCATCTTTAAACTTCGAATTTCAACTGCACCATGAGGAAAAACATTAGTAATAATAAAAGGTCTAATCCATCGAGGACTAACTTAATGGGAAATAACTTAAGGCGTGAGTGGAATAGAAGAACTTTCTGTCCAACGACAAAGTCCTTCCTTGAGATCATCTTATCATGAAATGCCTTAGTTTTCTCCTTGTAGATCCGTGAACTCTCATAGGCGTCGTTTCTGATTTCCTCAAGCTCATTTAGTTGGAGTTTTCTTTGTTCACCCGTAACATCCATTTCTATGTTACATTCTTTTACTACCCAAAATGCCTTGCGTTCGAACTCAACAGGAAGATGACATGGCTTACCATACATAAGCCGAAATGGGGACATTCCAATTGGACTTTTATATGTAGTCTTATATGCCCAAAGTGCGTCATCGAGTCGCAAACTCCAATCCTTCCTATTTGGTTTGACAATCTTCTCTAGAATGGACTTGACTTCTCGATTTGACATTCAGCTTGCCCACTAGTTGACTCAAAGAGTTGCTGCTCTAAAGAATCAAGTATGTCAACTGAAAAATAAGAATGCAAATCACTTGGATACCTCATTTCCTCAAAAATATTGAAACGTATAACCTCGCCATCAAACTCCATAGTTAGAGTTCCATCATAAACATCTATTTTGGTTCGAGAAGTTTTCATGAATGACCTCCCTAAGATTAATGGAGTCGGCATAGGGGACGAGTTATCCTCCATCTCAAGAACATAGAAATCAGTGGGAAAAACTAACTCGTTCACCTGCACTAAAACATCCTCCAAAACACCTTTTGGATAAGCGTTAGACCGATCGACGAGTTGAATAACTACACCGGTTTCTTTAAGTGAACCAAGATTTAAAGAAGCATAAATAGAATAAGGCATGGCATTAATAGATGTTCCTAAATCTAACATAGCTTTTTCAAACCTGGTGTTGCCGATTGTGCATGGTATGGTGAAACTCCCTGGATCTTTGCATTTCGGGGGAAGTTTCTTTTTTAAAACAGCGGATACATTCTCCCCCACACTTACTATCTCATTATCCTTTAATTTACGCTCGGTGGTGCACAGCTCTTTGAGGAATTTTGCATAGCGTGGAACTTGTTTAATGGCATCTAAGAGAGGTATATTCACTTGTACTTTATGGAAGGTTTCCAAAATCTCTTTTTCATGTTCTTCTTTCTTAGACTTTGCAAACCTGCTAGGAAAAGGGGGAGAAGAAACATTAGTAGAATTAGGAACCTTAAAACTTACATTAGGTGCCGAAGAAGCTTCAATAGGAGTTGTGGCCTCATCCTTTTCAAAAGTTAAATCTTTTTCCTGTTCTGCCTCATCTACGGTTGCCCTTGCTCTTTTTGGTGCTTTTGGTGCTTCCTCAAGTTGTTTTCCACTCCTCAAAGTCATAGAACTTGCATTCTCTCTTGAATTGATTGTAGTTTGGGATGGAAGTTTTTCAGATCCTTGTGCTTCTAATCTGCCCACAGTGCTAGCCAATTGGCTCACTTGCGTCTCTAAGTTCTTGATAGTTGCCCTTGCTTCCTGTTGAAATTGCAAAGAATTAGTAGCCAAAGATTTATCTACATCCTCAAGAGATGTACCTTGGCCTTGAGACATGGGTTGTGGCCGAGGTTGATATGGTAGTTGAGGCCTTGGTTGATTGAAACCCGGTGGATGATTGAAGTTGGCATTAGGAGAAGCTTGTTGATTTCCCGAATAACTAAAATTAGGATGATCCCACCATCCAACATTGTAAGTATTAGAAAAAGGATCATACTTCTGTCTTTGTACCTGCTGCCCTTGAAACCCTCCTAGAGCATTGGCTTGCTCCAAGTTATTTTCTTGCAAAGATGGGCACATATCGGTTGGATGACCTACCATAGAGCATACTCCACACATCTTTGATTGTTGAATAGTACCCACAGCCATTTGCTGAACGAGTGAGGTGAGGTTAGCTAGTTGTTGCTCAATGTTGGATGTAACACTAACCTCATTCACTTTCCTTGGTGGCAATTCTGATCGGTTGCTAAACTGTTGTGAATTAGCCGCCATATTAGCTATCAAATTCTTTGCTGCCATAGGTGTCTTGTCAACTAAAGCTCCTCCACTTGCAGCATCTATCATACTCCTTTCCATTGGCATAAGACCTTCATAAAAATATTGAATTAGGAGCTGCTCACTAATTTGGTGATGAGGGCA
>MVGT01003428.1:20077-32173 GCA_002174775.1 Macleaya cordata
CTTTTAACAAGTCTCTAGAATCCTCTTTTCTTCTCTAGAATTCTCTTCCCCCTTCTCTCTCTAGAAATTTCTCCACTCTTCTCTCATCTTTATCTCTAGATATTTCTCACTTTTTAATATCTAGATATTTCTCTACTATATAATATTTTATTATTAGATATTTTTAGATGTCTACTTTCTAGATATTTCTCTAACCTACTTAAGACTACTATAAATAGGGTGCTAGTCTCCATTTTGTAACCAAGCAAGTGAAGTGAGCAAAGTTAGTAAGTTAGCGAGTGAGTGAGTAAGTGATGAGTGCTAGCAAGTGAGTGAAATAATTAGTTAGTACAAATAAGTATTTGTGAGGGTGTATTGAGTGTTTGAGAGTGTAGTGTTGTAAGTTGTGTACTCCACCATTTGTAAGTTATTTACTATTAATAAAATAGTGTCTTCTTGATAGTATCCAAGTGCCCACCATACTCAACATGATCAACTTTTTTTGATATTTTCGAAGGCATTATTGGCTTCCTCCGTCCACGAATACTTTCCTCCTTTCGTGCATTCAGTGATAGGTGTCACGACGGTGCTGAAGTGTGGGATGAATTGCTGGTAAAAATAGGATAAACTATGAAAACTCCGCACTTCATGTAGAGTCGTTGGTTTAGGCTATTGTCTCACTGCTTCAACCTTAGATTCATCTACCATGATCCCATCCCTTGTAATAACATATCCAAGGAATAATACCCGATCTTTCATGAAAGTATACTTCTTTGCAGCTGCATATAATTTCTCCTTACGTAAAGCCAACAATACTTCTCGAAGGTGCTGAACATGCAAATCATGGTTAGCATTATAAATGAGAATATCATCAAAATAAACAACAAAGTAATGATGAAATGGCGTAGAACTTGGTTTATGAATCTCATGAATGAGCTAGGTGCATTAGAGTGTCCGAATGGCATCACCAACCATTCATATAAGTCATCACGAGTATTGAAAGTCGGTTTCCATTCATCGCCTTCTCGGTTTCCATTCATCGCCTTCTCGGTGATATCCACTCTTCAAATCAAGTTTGTTAAAAATCTTGGCTCCACTCAATTGGTCTAACAAGTAATCCAACCTTGGGATTGGAAAGTAGTTCTTCACCGCGATCTTGTTATAGCCCAACTATCAACACACATTCTCCATGAACCGTCTTTCTTAGGGATGAATAAAACAGGTACTGCACAAGGACTGAGGCTCTTACGTAGGAAAACTTTTGCCAACAGTTCTACAACTTGTCTCAGCAATTCTTCATGCCCTTTTGGGCTCATCCAATAATGGGGTTTATTTGGCAAACTTGAACCAGGTATTAAGTCTATGTGATGTTGGATGCCACGCAAGGGGGTACATTATCTGGCAGCTCTTTAGGGAAAACATGCATCCTCATCAAATTCTTCTATAAGAGTTTTTGCACCTGTAGGTACTATCATTTCACTTTGTTCTTCCTTTTATCACAAGGACATAGATTATGCCCGATTCTTCCATTTCACCTAAAAATATTTTGAAGGTAAAGAGATTGGATCCCTCCCTCACTATCAGCTTAGGTGCCACCTCTTAAGTGGGAAGAAGCATTATACATGTATTGTCCCATATAAAGCCATAGGTGTTCTTCCTTCCATCATAGGAAACACGCCTATCATATAGCCATGGGCGTCCCAAAAGTAGGTGGCATGCATCCATGCATATTTAGTACCTATAGAAAAGTAAACTAAACATTGTTTTTTTTAACTTTTACCTCATATCCCTTCTTTAGCCATTATAGTTGGTACGGCTATGGATGGGGCTTAGTTTCAAGCTTTAGTTTTTGCACCACCTCATTTGCTACTACGTTCTCAAAGCTTCCTGGATCAATCACCATGTGACACACTTTTCCTCATTTAGTGCACGTAGCATTAAAGATGTTGTTACGAATCCAAAGATCTCCTTCTTCCTCTCGCGGAGTGTAGCAAGCTCGCCATACCACCAACACTTGTCCTTGATCACCTGGTGTGATCTGATTATAAACAGTTTCTTCATCTCCAGTAGTATCCTACTCTGTTTCTCATGTAGAGTCATAGTATTGGTCTTCTACTCTTTTTCCCCTTCTATAAACAAACTCTTTCTCGGTCTATCACCTTTTCAGCATTCACTTGCTTTGTGTCTGGACTCTCCACACGTATGGCATTTTCTAACAAACGTGGAATTTGGGGCTTTATTTGGTAACACCCCAGTTGTAGGCTTGTTGATGGTGCTAGGGTTAGGTATAACCCGTGTAGTAGATGGGGTTATGGAACTGGTGTTACCCCAATTAAATCATCTTCCCTTGCGCCCCGCTTGCTTCTCAAGTTGCAATGCACGTTGGTAAGCCTCCGATACTGAATAAAAATGAAATAAATTTAAGGTGTCTTGTAGTTGTTGTCACAGACCACCAATATATCGAAACACCAGTTCTTCCTTTGATTCCGCCAAATCATAACGAACCACAAGTTGATAGAAATCATTGGTATAGTCATCTATTGATTTTGTTCCCTGATGAAGGTTTTGGAGTTGTTGGTAGAGTAATTGGGTGTAGTTATGAGGTAGGAAAGCTTCCCTCATATGCTTTTTCATCTTTTCCCAAGATTCTAACTTTGGTTTCCCACTGCGTAGGCATTGTTGCTTGTGTTGCTGCCACAAAGCAGCAGCTCTACCTCGCAACATAGTTGCTATGAATGCTACCTTTTTATCTTCAGGTACTTCCTTGAACTTGATAATCTCTTCTACGACAATCAACCAATAAAAAAACTCCTCAGCTTGTAACCTACCATGAAACTTTGGTATATCGACCTTAAGTCCAGATTTCCATCAATGTGGATTATGATTTTCTCGTGGAGCCTCTATGTTAGGTTTACGTATGAGACGATTCCCAGCCAACGGATTGCGGAAATCTTCTTCGTCATCCTCTTCACTAAGTACAGGGAGTGATGTTCTGATTATTTCTCTGTGTGCCTCCATACGGAGTTCTTGAAATATATCACGCATCTTTTGTGCAAGCTGCTGGATAATTTGTTGTTTGAATTACATCAAGTCATCATGAGCCAGCACCTCCTCCAATGGTACTTCACGTAAAACTATTTTTTTAGGAGGCATCGTGTACCCAAATCAAAACTCTTGCTCTGATACCAAAAACTGATGCAGCGTAGGTTGAAGAAATCAATCCTCACGGTGCAATTTCTGAACCAAGGTAGTTGGACTAGTTTATATTATGAATAAGATAGCCTAAAACTCAACCAATAAGGATCAAACTTGTTGATTCTTAGAATACCGAAGCAAGACCAAAGAGAAATGAGATTGACAAGTAGTCAAAACCCAGAAAACAGAATTCTTATTAATACTCAAAAACTGCTCCCCTTACAATAAGTCGACCCTTAATATATAAACAGAAAAAACTATAGAAAATATGAATTCTAAAACTTAGAAACTTAAATAAAATAGCAAATCAGACAAATTATACAATAAAAATTCCTTGACTTTAATGGACTTAGAAACTTAAAATAAACTAGTAAAAGAAACTAGCTGACATAATCTAGAGAGCTCCAATTCGATCATGGGCTTCTAGGTATGCAAGAGTCATATGATTCACATCAATTCTCGACAATCCTTGATATGATTAAGGTTTGGAGGTTCACCTATCAGGTTCAGTAGCTTCAAGATCAATTGCATCACATTGGAGAAAAGAGCTCTTCGAAGACCCAAGTCTATTAAAACTCTTCCCATTACTCACCTACACAACATCCGCCACAATAGCATCCTTCAAATCTGAAATTTTATAGATCTTTGGGGGCCTTTTTCTCAACGAATCTCCATTGCACCATAAATCGTTCCAAAAGTTATCGAGTCCCCGTTATTCATTTTTAGCTTAGTTCCTTTCATCACCATCTCTAAAATAAAGCTTTTCCAAACACCTACTCCATGTGCCTTATGTCGAAGAAAACCTAACTTCAGAATTGTGTAAGAATTTGTGGCTCATATAACCCAGTAGGATGATCCACTAAGTTTGCAAACTATGGGTTTTGTGTAAACCCAATCCCTTAGGCCCGTATGTTGTTGGGACTATCTTATTAAGTAGTTTAGGGAAACACCCAATCACTACCTATGATGGAATAGGTAGTATATAAGTATTAGGGGTGATTAGGGTTCTTACTCTCACCCAATTCTTGTGCCTAAAACCCTCCATCAGTTTTTCACTCACCTCTCAAGTTTCATGGTGTATTATGGGTAAAGACGTAAAACGATCATCCGACTAATCTTCGATGTTTCACCGTATTGATTTTGGATCCGCGATGGTACGTCTCCTTGATAAAATTAAGTGGTTAGCATGATTATCAAGATCCTTAGTTCATGTTTGATTTTCGCCTTATGTTGTTACATGAACATAATAGTTAATATGTGGTATCAGAGCCAGGTTGTTTTGATATTACATAATAGTTAATATGTGGTATCAGAGCCAGGTTGTTTTGATATTCATTCTAGCCCGTTAATTAATGGAGGTAGTTTAAGTTACCTTGTTTTTTTTCGTGAGGTATGATGTGTTTTTGACTATTATCGATTTCTAAAGGGTTTTCAGTACCTCTTGGTATTAATCGATTGGTACCCTATACTTGTTATGTTTTCACCGAAAAGTGTAATAGAAGTTTTTATAACTGGTTAAATCTAGATCTGATTTGTTAGGGTATAATAATAAGAAATAGGTATTAAGGTTGTGTACCTTATTTTATTTGATCATTGGTTTTTGTTTTTACCGATTCTGTGGTTGAAGGAACCTTATTTGGTTTCTGGTTTTACCTGATGCAAATAAAAATTAAAAAAACGGATGATGAAAATGTTTTGGCCTGTTTATCATCTTTTCTTTTGGTAGAGAAGATGGTGACGTGGCATTTAAGGTTTTCTTTATTTAATTAATTTAATTAGGGTTGATTTAACTCGTGACTAGAACTGCATTGAATCAACAGTAGTAAACCGAGTTGACTCACTCCAAATTTAACTCGCTGAGTTGACTCGATTGAATGAATTGGGCCAATTTAATTAGACCAAACCCAAACTTAACCCGACCAAGTTTTGACCTGAACCCATTTCGTATAAATGTGGTTTATAGACCTTAACCCAGATCCACTTCATAAATGGCTTGAACTAAATACCATTATGCGTGAACCGGTTCCAAACATAGATTCAAAACTGTTTACTTGGAACCATCATGTAAGAACCGATTATATAATTAGAACTGAGCTAAAATATTGGACTACGCTGAGATCAGACCAATTAATTAGATAAGAACCGAACCCATATCTAATTAGAACCGAAACGGTCTTAGTACCAATCTGAACAGAACCACTGGAACTAGAATGGAATGTCTGAATTGAAATAAAATTGGAACATGTTTATTGTCTATCGGTTTTTATATATTTTCGGACTCATTTGACGTCCAATTTTGAGCTGCAAAAGCTCATTTTGGCCAGCTTTTCGAGCCGAATGTATTAGAATCATAATATGATTAATTTGACATGTGTATGCTTGACTTATATTAATGTTTGTATACGTATGCATTAGGGTCTAATTAGTTGCTTATTATTTCAACTTTATTTTGACTCTATTTATAATTTAGTCTTGCATGCATATATTATCTTGTTGAACTATGTTTTGTTATAAGTTTAACAAGTATAGAGGTTACTCTAGTGACCCATAGTGAATGATAAACTTATATATTACTTCGTATTACTGCGACTTATGGATAGAATTAGTGAAACTGTGTTATGGTTTTGGGTTAGGGTCCTACTTTTTCGAAGTTATTTGAGATTTTCATATTTGTTACGAGATTGAAATATTCGATTCTTGTTTCCGCATGTTAAGAATCGAATAAGTCAATACTCTTGTTTAGAGATTTTAGTTTTATTCTTTATCACCAATTTAATTTTTATTTGGTGATCGTGTAATCCTTAACCTTAGTCACATTGACATACGGTTATTCCAACTAAACCGTAGGGCATTTAGATTTTCAAACCACTCCTGCAATTTCTTGGGTTCCACCATTATTAGGATCCAAACACTAATTATAAATTAGTAGTAGGACTAAAATCAAGTTTCTTGTTTTCGTTGCAGGTATGTCAGTTGTGTGAGTAGCCTTCAGACACTGCAATCTCATTGGATGCACTCCAAATTGCTCTATATAAACATGGTAACAAACCCTAAACCATTTTACAAACCCTAAACCCATAAAAATTGAGAATTGATACTTACAGAGGTAGAAGAACAAAAACCCCCAAATCTATACCCTAATCCTAGTTGTGAAGTACAATTGCCACCAATCCACGAGCAGCAACTTCAAATCTCCTCGCTGGAATTATGAATACTTCTGAAACCCAAACTAGAAAAAAACCCCGGGACCTAGTCCAGAAATGAATCCACTTAAAATAATGAAAACTTACAAACCGATTTACCACTCGATGGACACGAATTACGACTCCATCTACACTTCAACAGCCACGGTGTACAGTTTTTCCACAAATTCGAACTCCACGAATTTGCCTCTTAGTAGATGTTGATGCATCTCCAACTTGACTTCTGCAAGTCCCGCACCTTGAACCAATACTTGACTCCTCAAGTATTTCACCACGTGCTTGTCACTTCTAAGTTCGACCACCGTAATACCACCGGTACACAAAAACAGAGTTTTTGGTTTAAAATGGGAAGGATTTGAACCAAGTTCAACAAGCTTGAGAACTAAGGATTTTGAGTTGAAGACTCTCAAGTACTTGTTGAGGTAAGGGGTGAATGGTTGAAGAATATTGAAGTTTCAACCCTTATTTATAACTGAAAATGTCTAGCACAAACCCAGAAATCCATGGGTTATTTAAGGTCAAAAGCTAGACACAATAATGGAGATGAGGAGATATTCCATTGATCCCTCATCCCACTTAGAGGTGTTCACCACGCTCAATAATTCTCCTAAAATATTCTTAAGAGGGAATGTGCAAAAAAGTGAAAAGGAATCACTTTACAGCTCACAAAAATCGCATATGCAAAACGAATCTGGGCGATGGTTTCGAAACCAACAGGTGGTTTCAAAACTGACCTGTTAGTTTCGAAACCAAAATGGATATATGATGGTTTTTTTTGTCTTTTAGTTTCGAAATCAATTTTGTTAGTTTCGAAACCAAATTTCATCTAATTGGTTTCGAAACCAAACTTTTTAGTTTCAAAACCAAACTTTTTAGTTTCGAAACCAAACTTTATCTGAAGACAGATGAGATTTGGTTTTGAAACCAACAGTTTTGGTTTCGAAACTAACTTTTCCCTGTTTAAAAACAACCATCTTCATAGTTGGTTTTGAAACCAAGCTTCTTGGTTTCGAAATCAAAACTATCCAGATTCTGATTTTTTCTTTTAAAACACATTTTAATCAATACAAAAGTATGGGTAACACGTTTAATAATCTAATCACCTATGGTACTTAGATTTCTAAGTCTCTTACCATTTTAGGATGTTTTCCGGTGGTGAGTTGAGTTATTTGGAGCCTTTGTAAATGTCTTCTCTTTTAACCGATGTGAACCAAGACTCTCTAGACTCTAACTCAGATTTACAACGATCATCTTTAGTTTACTTTTGATACGAAATTCGACAAACATAAAAACATGGATCTTTCAATCTCCCCCTTTGTCGATTTCGTGACAAAAACTATTTATAAGAGAAACACAAAAAACAGCCCTTCCCCATTACAGTATAATTCCTCTTACAATGAACTCAAAACAAAGAAAGACACACTCCCCCATAGTTATGACATCTAAACCCTAGGAGTAGTCTTTTAATAATTTCCTGCAATGAATTCAAACTCATGCCAAAATAAGATAGTACAGATAAGTAATGAAATATAGTATCTTGTAATGAAAAACACATGAAAACATTAGGAATATCAACCAGTCCCCCCATATGTATGAATTCTCACCCCCATATTCATACATACTCCATGTTAGAGAATTATTTAAAATTATAAACATTTCTCCCCTTTTTTGTGAGAAATAGACAAAGGTGGGAAAAACCAAATATTGCAAGAAGATTCTTTGAGGCACAGATATGGAGAAAGGAAATAACTGATGCTTTTACTACAGAAAACTGAATCATCCATCATTTGTTCATTTGTTGCAAAAACGATCAGATAATAAAGTTTTAAGAAGTGAAAGATGAAGCCGCAAATAAATAGAAAATGAAGTATCATTCGCAACTAAATGAATAGAGAAAGAGAGAGAAGAATCTAGCTATCCATCTCATCATCACTGGAGGACTCCTCAACTATATCAGTCGTCGTCAAGTGTCCTTTAATCCTTTTTACGGTTGAGGCAGAGATGGTGCTCATTCCCGGAAGGATGGTTTCTTGAACCGGGATAATCACTCCCCAGTGATTAAAAATCCTCTCAATAAGTTTGGGAAATGGAAGCAAATAAGAGTATGATGCATACTTGTTGATAGTGATCATTTGATGAACAATGAAGTCGGCTATCTTAAGTTTAGTCCCAGTTCCCAAGTGATACAAGAACTCAGCCATGTCATCACTGAGTTTGCCACGATTCCCCGAGCATGGAAAGAGATTAGTTGCTGCAATGTTCCCTAATACCTTATAAAACAATGTGCATCTTGAGGCAGGGAAAGATCTCCTCCAACTGAATCGTTCCCCAGCCAACTCTTCAGCGATGGCATGAGCACTTGGGAGGTATTCTTCCTCAGTGTCACGCACAGGAGGGAATCGAAGTGCCTCCTCATCATCTTCGAAATCCAGTAGAGAGGCAATAAGAGCACCATCCACCTCAACGTGTTTTCCACATACCATAGTTGAAAACTTGAGGCCCACTTCATCAATGTGGTGAAAATTCGAGTAGAGTCTTGGGTAGGCATTCCCTAAACCATTAAACATCCTATCTCAATTTCAAAAATTCAACCTTGAATGAATTTCATGTAGGGTTACATCCCTGTACCAATTTGCTTCTCTTTCAACAACAAGAGAATGCTTTTGAAAGTGTTGGATATAAAGATGGTAATAATACGCCGAATAAAACTTCTCTTTTGTTCCAGGGCAAATGTAGGATTGGGACGAACCCGTAGAGGATCTTGGCCTCTTGGGGTTAGAGGAAGAGGTGGGGGGAAGATTTGGTCATTTGGATGACATGATGGAAGAAAAACCCCCAAAATATAGGGTTTTAATCTAGAAAACAATGAAGAACTAGGGAAGAAGAGGAAGACTTACCCAAGTTGTGAGAATCACGAAGAGAAAAAGAGCGTGAAACCCTAGCAATCGATCCAAATCCTTGAAAACCCTTGAAGAACCCTTCTCTCTGCTTTCGAAACTAACCAAGATATTTAGAAATAAAAGGTTTCGGACCCCTTTTTTTTAAATAGGAAACCCCTTTTCGAATGGCTGAAAATGCCCTTGAAATTGCGAGATCCAAGCGGCGGTTTCGAAACCAACGTTTTGGTTTTGAAACTGAGACAAATAGTGTCTTCAGGAAATTTCCGAGGATAAAAAAATGTCTTCAGTTAACTTTTGGTTTCGAAACCAAACTTTATGGTTTCAAAACTGAAATGTATATTGTTTCCAGGCACTTGTTAGTTTCGAAACTAGTCATTTTGGTTTCGAAACTGAAATACAAAATCATCAAAAAAAATGACATATTATCCATAAAACTTATTTTTTGAGAAAAATTTTGATGGAATCAAAGTATGTCCAAGATAAGTGACCTGTTACTCAAGGCTATAAAGAATATAATGCAATGAACACATGATGTGCCACAAAGAATTTGCTAAACCATATTCAAATAAAGCCTTGTTGATTCTCAAAACAAGTAGCACCACAATATTCTTATAGATGATCAATGAATGTGTGTCTGTGTTGAGAGAACAATATCATTGAGATCATCCTAAAAGGAAGATAAGATAAGGATATCCATATGACGGATTTCTTCAAATCTGAACCTTACTTAGCATGAAAATACCATCTCACTTTGCACCTTATAATACGACCTTCATATTTGAGCATAAGCTTTTTGAGGTACTCAAGAGCATGAGATATGGATTATCAACAAGACACCAGTATTTTCCTTGAACTTATAAGCGACTCTTATCCGAGGAGATGCTCCCAAGAAAGTACCCGTATTAGAATCAAGTGAATCACCATGAGGTCAAGATGAAGAAAAGAACATCGAGTTCCCAATCTTTTTGCGGGATCTCACTCTTTTTGATGTTCAAACACCGAGTTCCAAATCTTTTAATGGGATCTCACTCTTTTTGGTGTTTCACCAAGCCCAAAATCTTTTACGAGAGCTTACTGTTTTGGTGATGTTTCATTATATGATATGACAATATTTTTCCAGCACTTCATCAAAACACAATATCCTAGTGAGAGATAGTCCAACCAGCTAGGTCAGTCCATCAATGAATCATGAGCTATATTTTCAACCCATCCAATGATCCAACTAGGATAAAAACACACTTACTCAAGAGACTCCTTATGTATACAAGTACCAATAGATCACTCAAGAGAGTATGTGGATTTATTGTAGAGATTCACAGGCTATATCAAAATAAGGTAAATCAAATCAACTTTGTGAAATCTCTGATATGTTCAAGCATTCTACAAAACATAGCCATTTGAAACAGGAAGAACACTTGAAAACACACCTATTAGAATGCAGAGTTTTTGAAAGCAAACTAATAAGGACAACTCACTTTTCAACCCAAAAAGATATGCAATGCAGAAACTGGGAAGGAGTGAGACGGAAACAATTAGTTTACAGCAACCACGCCAATAGATCTTCTAAGGAGTTCAAACCTAAGAGTATCTAGAGGTTTAGTAAGTAAATCAGCCACTTGTTTTTCATAGGAACAAACTCAAGACAAATCACCTTGCTTTCAACCAAATCACGAATGAAGTGATATCTTATGTCTATGTGTTTAGTCCTAGAATGTTGTACTAGATTTCTAGCAATATTAATGGCACTGGTATTATCACAAAGCACAGTCATAATATCATGTTCAATGCCATAATCAGATAACATTTGTTTCATCCATAACAATTGGGTATAATACGAACCTGCAACAATGTATTCTGCTTCAGCAGTTGACAAGGATTGAGAATTATTTTTCTTGCTTTGCCATGCTACTAAATTATGTCCAACAAAGTAGCAGCCTCCTGAAGTACTTTTCCTGTCATCAACATTGCCTGCCCAATCTGCATCAGAATAGCCCGCTATGAAAGTCTAAATTCGCCCTACGGTTAATGAATTTAACTGTATGTCAATGTGACTATGGTTAAGGATCACACTATCACCTAATTAAAAATTAATAAGGCGATAAGAGTACAACAAAAATCTCTAACAAGAGTATTGACTTATTCGATTCTTAATATGCGGAATTAAGAACAAGAATCGAATATTTCAATCTCACAACAAGTATAGAAATATGCACAAGAGATTTTGTTAACGAGGAAAACCCAAACTGGGAAAAACCCCGGGACCTAGTCCAGCAAGAATCCACTAAAAGTTATTGAAAACTTACAACCCGATTTACCACTCGATGGACACGATTTACGACTCCCTCTACGCTCCAACAGCTACGGTGTACAGTTCTTCCACAAATTCGAAATCCACGAATTTGCCTCTTAGTAGATGATGATGCGTCTCCAACTTGAACTCCACAAGTCCCGCACCTTGAACCAATACTTGACTCCTCAAGTATATCACCACAAGCTTGAAACTTCAAGCTCAACCACCGGAAATCCACCGGCAACAAAACTCAGGTTTTGAGTTAAAATGGGAAGGATTAAAGCATGTACAACAAGCTTGGAAGCTAAAGAATTAGAGTTGAAACTCTCCAAGAACTTGTTGATAAATAGGGTGAATGGTTGATTAAACATTGATGGTTCAATCCCTATTTATAACTCAAAATGTCCAGCTCAAACCCTAGAAATCTCTAGGTTGTATTAGGTCAAAAGCTAGACACAATAATGGAGATGAGAAGACATTCCATTGATCCCTCATCCCATTTAGAGGTGTTCCCCACCCACCAATAATT
>MVGT01003426.1:12030-32355 GCA_002174775.1 Macleaya cordata
GGTCATATTGGGTGGGTTCTAATCGTGGCCGTGCATCCTAGGGGCGTTAGGATGCTGCCACGTCATTAAAAAAGAACTAACCTGGGGTTGGGTTGGGTTAGTTAGAGGGGAGGGTATTTCAGACTTTTTTTAAGTCACATGACGTGCACGTGTGTCACTTGGATGGAGAACTGACGGAAATGATAACAGTGGGGGGAAAAGTGATTTTCTGAAAGATTTGGGGGGGTAAGTGATTTTCCAATTAACAATTGGGGGGGAAAAGACAATTTGCTCTTAATTATTTGTATGATTGCATGAATTCTATGATAGTACTACATGCAGTACATAACACTTTATATAATTAATTGTCAAAGTTCCTTGCAATTTTTTTTTGGTTGGCTTTCCTTTGGTGCTAGTGTGCAATATATTTTATCTCTTATTTGGTAAGTGCTGACCAGGTAAAATTATTTTGATTTGAGTAATCTTGGATGATCATCTTGATTAAATTGTACCATTAAGATCTGACCAGTAACGTTATCTCCTTGAGTTGTACAGTTGAGAATTGAGATCCTCTGTGATTTGTGTGACAGTGAGACATTGATCCTCATGATCATGGAGAGGATTAGATTTATATCTCCAAATATTTTGGACATATTTTGCTCCATGATTCTAAAGGCCATAATAGCTAGTTGGCTACACCAGTTCCAAATGTGGTTTAACCTGAACGGTTCATGGTTGATATGGAGAATTGACTCCTATTCGTATGAAAGATGTCACGTTTCAGAGATCCCATTGTGATAACACCACATTATGCCTCATTGGTGGGACTAGTATATCAATAACATGAGATGCAATTTTGTGAAAAGTGGTTTTATTTGGGTGTTTTTTTTGAACTATGGGAAGAGAAAAAAATTCACCATCTTCGGAGGATGGGTAAATTGAATAGCAACTTCAGTGCATGTAGTAATTGTTGGGTCTCGGTGCTATGGCAGGTACATTGTTTGTTGTACCAAAGTACCAAACCATTCCAGCTTATTGTTGGAACGGATTGGCCTCCTGTTCGTGAGAGGATCATGACGGTTTACGTGTACCCCCTTTCTTTGATATGTCCCAGAGGGTCATCTAAGTTGACCTCTCTATCTGAAAGCTTCATCTTGAGCAAAGTGTGTTAATTATGAGTTTTAAAGTTATCATGTTTACAAGTTAATGCTGTAAGTAATTAACGATGATAGCTTGCTGAGTTCAAGATGAAATTAATTGGTCAAACAACATCCGTTGGTCAAATTTATATTTGGGTACATGATTCCGTAAGTAGTGATTAAATTTTTTTTGTTTTTGGTTATTAGACAGCTAATTTTGACTATACAATACAGTTTCCAAAATTTTAAAGATATCCCCTAGGTCTTGGCCGAGCATTTTGTGTGAATCATGCGCATGATATAACAATTCACTCCTGTCCAGACAAATGGAAAGCATGATTTTTGTAGGGTGCAGAAATTTATCCAAGCAGCATTTAAATTTAACAACTCGAAAAACGAATTTCACTCAATGAGTTGTTTGTCTATTCACAACCAAAAAAAAAAAATGCTGCAGGAACCAAACAACAATATGGAGTGCCACAAGATTTCTACTAATCTATTAGCCAAACAGCCTAATCAACATTCAGCTTAAGTAACCAACCTTCAAACTTATCCCTTGTTAATGAGAAATTCAGGGACACAAGTTATAATGGGAAATTTTTAGCTGCAATTGTAAATTGAGCTCAGCTCAGCTCTCTTCGCCATCAATTTGGAATTAATAACTCATCTTTCTCGCGTGTATTTGACTTCATCTCTTTGGTGGATAATCAACAGAGCTCCTCACTTGTCATGAATAATAATCAGAACTATTAGTAGTATAACAAACATCCTGGGAGCTTCAGATGTAGTTCTCAATACAAGTCCAAGTGTCTAACAACAATCAATCATCCTCAAAAATAAGTAAAAGACTCCACCTCAGAAACTTAGCGCAACACTCGTGCTGAAAGATCTCAATTGATACATGGATTGTGTTTAGAATTCAGATTACATAAATATGAAACCTACAAAGGATACCTGTTTCTTCTTCACAGTGGGCTCAAACTTAGAAGATGAAGGCTGTCAAACTGAGGAATTAATCACCTTAGAGCAGGAGTAATTGGTGAGAGTGGTTATGTCTATGGGGGATTTAGAGGAGGAGGTTGAGAGGGAGGTGCTTAAATTCCTCAACAAACAAAGAGGGAAGAGAAAGGAATAGGGGCGAGATGAAAGGGACCCGAAGGAAGCTGGTGGCACCAGTGATGGCTGTCTTCATGGGGTTCAATTGCTACTGGATTGAGGAACCTTCTCAGGAGGCCAATGGTTAGCCTTTAACAGGAATGGGTTGTGAGTGTAGCAAACTGAAATGGAGAGCCATTGGGTCATCCAGCAAAGCCAGAGAAACAAACTGTCTTGCTTGGGATATGAAGAAAGCTGAACCATCGGGATCACGAGAGGATAGGAGGATCAATGCTAGGGGAAGCAAGGTGACTCAATGAATTAGAACACTCTATCATGGAATGTTAAGAGGACTTGGGGCTCCTAAGAAAAGGGCAGCTATTTCAAATGTTCTTATTAGGTGGAATTGCAATGTGGTTCTCATTCAAGAAACAAAAATGGAGGATATTACGACTCACTTCTGTAGGGCGGTATGGAACAGAATCCGTGGGAGTTTTGTTTTATCACTTCTCTGCGGGAGGAGTTCTAGTGATGTGGAACAGTGATGTGATCTCCTTAAAGGACAAATATCCAAAATGAGTTCTCTCTATCATGTCCGTTTCAATCTCGCACACATCATATGGAATGGTTTGTGTCTGCTCTTTATGGACCAAACGAGAGAAAGATGAAGAAAAGGATGTGGGTGGAACTTGGAGATGTGCTGAGTTTGTGGGATTGTCCAGGTTCGATTGGAGGGGATTTAACAACTTTCAATTCCCTCATGAGAGAACAGATTTACTAGACTTAACCGTCAGATGCAGGACTTCTCAAAATTCATTTCGGACTGGGATCTAATTGACTTACCTCTATGTGGAGCACAGTATACATGGCGTAACTTTCAAGAGGACCCGACGTGCAGCAGGTTGGATCTTTTTCTCATAACCAAAAAATTGGAAGAAGGGTTTCCAGGATCAATTCAAATTGCGAAACCTAGTTCGTTAAGCAGTTAGTTTTTTTAATACTCAGAAAATCGAAGAATCGATCTGGAGGTAGCCGAACTAACAATAAATGAATCCAAATTTACGGAATCTCAATTCGCAATTTAATCAAATCGGTAGGACAAAACATGTTCATACCATCGGAGTCAAGCGTAACAGAAAAAATCTGGTAAAGAACAAAAAGTTGAAGTAAAAAAAAGATGAGAACTACCTACACTGTGTGAGATTGTTGCTTAGTACTCGACCTGTTCCCTATGGCAGAGCTAATGAAATAATCGCGGGCGCCAGTAACGGTCTGTTCGAATTCTCCAACCTGAAAACTAGACCAGTAAATAGGGCAAACAAGTTAATTATTGAAATCAGAGGAGGTGCCTTTAGCGATCTATTCGAGTTCTTCAACCTGCAAACTTGACAAGAAAAGAGAGTGAGAGAACTAATGAAATAATCAGAGGCATGATTAACGATCTCTTCGAGTTTTTCAACCTGCAAAATTGACCGGTAAAGAGAACAGAGCAAAGCGGAAAGCGAGAAAGGAATGAGCATAGAGCGAAAAAAGAGGATTCATCCTTTTTTCACCCTAAAATTTGGAGGGACAGAACACGGCCATAAACCATTTGTCATTTGCAATGGCCAGCAACAGCCAGAAATTATACAGCGGCCCCTAACCTACAGAAAAGTTTGCCACAGTTAGGGACCGTAACACATTTTGTTGTCTTTGCACAATTTTTAAACTGTTTTTACCGAGAAAGATAATTTGGAACAGCTTAAAACTGTTCTGGTATGGGAAAATAAGCCGTTCCAATTTGACGTTTTTGGTGTAGTGTATACAAGAGCACCACTTAACCATCAACTTATCTCTCAAAATATATGCTCTGAATTTTGTAGCAGAGTATGATGACATTACACAGTAAATGGTTAACCCTCCATAACCTTCTGAGTTCCCTGAAGCCCTCGTAAACTTTTAAATTTTTCTTTTTAACATTTAAATGAGGTCAAAGTTATCCTTCTGGCTCCTCACAACACAAAATACTCAGCTATAAAGTTAAGTTACACTTAAAACTAGAATATCATACATGTGAACTCTCAAAAGTCCCTTGAACATGGTTACAATCTCTACTTGAACCCTGTCATGAAAAATGTAACTTGATAAGGAGGGATACTGCAAAGTACATGGTTTCATGAAGATGAGTAACAACTAAGAAAGCACATGAAGTACAGAACCTTCTTTCCATCCCAATGCCTGACAACTTGCAACATATATAGCAACGTTATAGAGCATGTAGATGAGAGAATCAAGGAGAACATGATATGACCAAAACATAATAAGCTAAGGTAGTGATGAATCCAACTTTGCACAAAACACTTCTCCACGACAACCAAGATAGACAATCATAAGAAGTCAGACAGTTGATAATGGAAAAACTGACTAGGCAAGAAGCTTTATATGAAACATGAATAAGAAGGTATTTCAACTTTGATGCAGCATAAGAATTTGTTCTCCAGCATGCAGGTTCAGACAATACAGGGGCCTCTCTTGATTGGCTTTATCATTCAGCAAATGAACATTTCTACTAAATCATTCAATAGGATGATTTTGGGCTCCAAGATGTCCTAGGTAGGTTTTCTCCACTGTCTGGCCTAAACCTACCTGCCCTTTTTCTGAGAAAAACCTACCTGCCTGTAATGGATTGAAAAGGGGTAGGGAA
Source organism: Macleaya cordata (assembly GCA_002174775.1). NCBI lineage: Eukaryota > Viridiplantae > Streptophyta > Magnoliopsida > Ranunculales > Papaveraceae > Macleaya > Macleaya cordata. The sequence goes on from MVGT01003426.1 coordinate 16,927, forward strand.
CTGGAACATCTTATTTGCTTTAGGAGATACAGTACACCATAACTATTAACTTATATTGCAGAAAATGCTGCCACGAGGTAGTATAACACCCAATTTGCATACTAGTATCGGAGTGCAACTAGCAACTAGCAAAATAAACAAACAATAGAATAAGGTTTAACTTAGTGAATATGTCACTAAAAGTACAGCATATAAATCAATTAAGAAGATTGCATCTGTCAAACAAAAATTAGAGATGGCTATCATCTACATGATTGTTGTTAGGAAGGCAAAGAGGACTGACCCAATTAAACAAATAAGGTATATCTACAAGTTCGTTGTACAGAGGTAGTGACATACATTCCCATTTTATATTTCAGAATCTATTTATTATCTACAAATCCAAAAGAAAAATATGATTTCAGGATACATTGCAGGTGTAGCAGGGAAGGAAAGTGAATATCACCTACTAATACTAATATCGATTCAATTGCGTCCTCCGCCTTAAGCCAAACAAGAGTAAGTGACAAAACCACAACATTCACAGAATTGAGCTTTTAAAATGATTTCACTCCAAAATTGAATGCTACATTGCAAATTCATCTCTGACTAACAAATATTGATGATGTAACTTTTTTTACATAATGAAACAAGACAAGATGAGTGCCCCACCGCCCTTTTCTTTTCAGGGTGAAGATCACCACCTCCCACACACAGGCAAGCAAGAAACCATCAACACTAGATTAAAATGATTACAGGGAATTGGTAGGGGAAGAGATATGAGATAAAGAAAAGATTCAACCTCCTGTGAAGACCTAAATCTTTCTAATTTTTGAAGTTTCTATATGTCCTTCCAGAGCTAGTAATCAATCTAGCAGATGAAGGTGCAAATCATGGAATAAAGGCAAAACTTCTCACTCAAAGTCGCTGGTGAGATTCAATAAGCAATGCATTAAGCAAGATATGAATTGCAGCTTCATAAACAGCTCCATCATAATGCATCCCATCAACTGTACATATAGCCCCACAATTCTGACTCAACGACCTGATATCCAACAAAAGCAACGGTCCCCCATTTTGACGCAAAAGCTTACTATCATAAAGCTCTCTCTCATAAGCAGCTCTCATTGCAAGGTTCATCTTTTCCCTTTTCTCCTCTGTATTCAACATTGAATCTATCAATGACGGCATCCCAAGCCAAAACATATGAGGTGAGCGTATAGAAATAGAACCTGTTACAGGTCCATCATCTCCAAACTCCGAAGAAACGGGTAATAGTGACATAACTGATTTCCTCACCAACCCTAGAGAAACACCATAATCCGACGCATTTGTGGCATGCAACATATGCCATAACCCTGACCCCATCACCAAAACATCAGGATATCGCCGATTTTGCTTAAATTCCAGCAATAAATTAGTTAAATTTGCAGTATAAGGAGCCCAAACAAAATCCAACTTCACCCCAATCTCTTCAATCACAATCTCATAATCACTATGACGCTTAAATAAATCCCCTCTTATCAATTCCATCTTACTTGGTTCCAAAACCAAATTTAACAACGAAAGAACAACAAGGCGAGCTTGGGAATCTCCAGCAACAACTACCCATGACCCATTAAGTAGATCAGAAGCATCAGAACGACCTAATTTTTGAAACCCACAAGCAATTACAGGTGTAGATTTTGCCCAAGTCCAAGATTCCTCATAATTTGAAGAAACATTCATTGTAGATTGTTCAGTTACCCTAATTGGTTTTACATCCCAAACAATTTCATGGAGGAAAGAAATGCAAGAACTCTGATTCTCTAATACAACAACAGATGATAAAGATGACATGAAATTTGTGATTGAAGGAAAGTAAGGAGTAAGATGAACACCTACTGCAAGAGTGATGAACAGAGCTCCACTGAAGAAGAGCATTTTGTTGCGACTGAGATGATATCCTGCTAATCCCATCGGCACAAAAAGAACTATACAAGCGGCCAAGGCACCAAATTGAACGGTACCCACCATTGATCAGACTGTAGAGAATCACATTGGACGGTCGACCCAGAAAAATTTGTAAATCTGATGTTGAATTGAACAGAAAACCAAAGAAGGAATTCGAAATTAGGGATTTAGGGTTAAGAAGGATTGGGAATTAGGGTTACTGCCGTTGCTGTTGGTGGTGCCTTTGTCGTTGTTGGGATTCCCTCTCTTTCTCTCTCTCTCTAACTTCAATTCTAAGTTCGGATCCAACTGATTGTAACTACTGCGCGTCATAAAGGAAAGATCCTTTCTGGTAAGGACAAGGCTGACAAGTTTAAATTAGCATTTTTTGCTTCTCTCACGCTAACGTGCGCCATCAACTTATCTGAAATAAGACAGCTATTTGGCGCATTCGTTAAAAAAATGTCTCTGGTTTTCACTAACACGAACGACGGAGACACGAAAACAAGTCTCAGACGATGCCGACTTCAAATGTGGAGTGCTAAAATAAGCTAGGGGGTTGCATGAATCCCTAAAATAGTTTTCACAGATTTAAATTTCCTAACACACCTCTGAACAGTGTAACAACAACGCAAGATAAATTATAGGGAATATAGTAAGCGACAAGGGTAAATTGGGTATATATCCTAACTTGCGCCGAAACTTAGTTGAAAGGCATAGTGCTAATATGCGCCGAGAATCACTAGTCAGTCCCAAATTCCCAAGATACCCCCAAATTAAGCAACAACTGAAAAAGAACAACATGAAAATTTTATAATTGGAGAAGGGTATTTTAGTAAGAAATGCTTCATTTTCCATTGCGCATTCAAGCTATCATCATCATCCTTCAACACCATTACAGACTTTCTTCAAAACAAGAAATTCTGACTCACAAAAATTTACAGCAACTGATTTTTAAGAAAAAAAACCCAAAAAAAAGTTGCAACTAAAACCCTAATGACAAAAACAAAAGAAGATATAGATCTTCTTCAGGGGGCCACTGCTATCTTGCGCTAGGAGGCAAGTGAACATTCATCGATCAACCACCAAAACCATAGAGAGTCCTTCCCTGACGTTTTAGGGCATAAACAACATCCATGGCTGTAACAGTCTTACGACGGGCATGTTCAGTGTATGTAACAGCATCACGAATGACATTCTCCAAGAAAATCTTGAGCACGCCACGTGTCTCTTCGTAGATCAGACCGCTGATACGCTTCACACCTCCTCGCCTTGCCAACCTTCTGATTGCTGGCTTTGTGATTCCCTGGATGTTATCTCTCAACACCTTACGATGACGCTTCGCTCCTCCCTTTCCTAAACCCTTTCCTCCCTTACCACGACCTGACATTTTTGTAGAGAGAAAGTTGTAGAGAGAGAAAGTGGAGGAATTTTGATTGCAGGAGTGAAAATGAGATGTGGCGTTTGGGAGGGAGAGAGGAGTTTTTATAGTTTTGATTTGATGGGGGGGGTTGAGAGAATTTTTGAAATTTTGGGTCTAGCGGGATTTTTCAGTTTGAAGTCGATCCGTGTGAGAGGGATTCGTGACGGTTGGATTAATAATTAACGGTTACGATGAAGTTTTGAGTTTTTACGAGGATCCATGACGTGGATGTCCTGGCGGTCTTTTTTGTTTTTTTGTTTTCTTGGCATTGTAACGGGTGATGCTACACTTATGCCATGTTTGGAACGCGAGAATGGAATCACATTCCTGAGAATGATATTCCCTTATTTTATGTTTGGTTCAACTAGGAATAGAAATATGATTCTTGTCACATTCCTATTCCAGTGTTTGGTTCATGCATGAATAGGAATCCAAAAAAAGGCAAATTTTCCCCTTATACCCCGTTCAAATATATACTATTAAAAACAAGCATTGAAACAAAAAATTAATTTTTATCAAAAAATAAAAATCAATTCATATTTTTAATAACTCATATATATTAGCTTATTTACCATTTTAATCATGGAGTTAGATTGAAACTCATACTCGTTGAATGTCTTAAATGGAAATCTGTTGATCTTATTCTCTTCTTCTTCTCTTCTTTTATTTATTTTTCTCTCTTCTAGAAATAAGTCACGATTAGGAAAAAAGAAAAAAAAAAACAGGTTGAAGTGTCTAAACATGGTTTGGGATTGTATTTGTAAATAGTGAAAATATGTAAGAGTAAGATTGTCTTAAAAAAATATCATAATTGATTCCGGGGGAATGGGAATGGCAATCCCAACCCCCCCCACGGGATTGATATTCCTCCTAAATTGGAGAATCTCACATTCTCGGGAATGTGATTCTAGCCTGATTCCGCGAACCAAACGCAAGTTTAGAATCACATTCCCAGGAATATGATTCTATTCCTACAATCCAAACATGCTATTACTGTAATGTGTACTGCAAGTTATACTACAAAGGCTATTTAGGAGGGTATTTGCGTCAATTGGAAAATGACGCAAATCACGAGAGGTGTGAGATTATTTGAGAACTATGGGATGACTTTTGTAGTAGGAAATGCAGTAAGTTTAGCATTTATACCATCCTAAATAGCATTTGCAGCATAACTTGCAGTACACATTTGCAGTAAGTGTAGCATCACAGTTTTGTTATGGTGTTTCGGGGTTGAATAATATAATGGTTGGCTACGTGTTGAGACCCAATAGATACCAGACAAGCAGGGAATAATCTGACAACTACACCATGGGACCACCAGCTAAGAATCGGAACCTCTAATTTTTGGTTCCTATATATCAGGGTTTTCTAATATAACCAAAATCATTTGACGTAAATTGGTTGATGGGCTAGAGTGATGCGGCCAAATTCTTGGTTCTTGTCTCTTAAAATTGGAACATTCAACTCACTCCCTCTTGTCTCCATCACACTACATCAGTCAGATTGACTTTTTTCTTTCTCTCTTTCTCTCTCTCTCTCTCTCTCTCTCTCTCTCTCTCTTCCCAAAAATCTATTAATTAGGGTTTTTCAATTTTTTTTATTTTTTATCCAGTTCTCTATCAATTGAGATCGATTACTTCATCGGCGAAACGCATAAAGTGTTTCTACTTCATTCATCTGGCCTTGCTTTTATCCCAAAAGGTTTTAGCGTTACAAGGGGATGGTAAGCTAATTTCTTTACTATTTCTTTCTCTTAATTTATCATATATATTTTTTTGAAATTAGAAAATTGTAATTGGTTTTGGCTACTTTGGGTATGGTGTTCGCTTTCACGTCTATGGCTTCGATCTGTATTTCTGTACTAATTGGCTTCAATAATGACTTTCGGATGATATCCCCACTCCCTTCAAAGTCTTAAGGTATATAATTAAATTTTCAGGCATATTATGTTTCAAATTGCATTCGTTGTTCTAACATGAATGACCTGTGTATAAATCTTAATCGTTTTAAGTTTTATGTTCTCATTATTACAGGTAAGAAATTAAGAAACCTTATGGCTAGGAGATGAAGAATCTCTCATTGTCCAAGATGAGCTAGAGTGATGCGGACAAATTCTTGTTTTCCGTCTCTAAAAAATGGAGCATTCAACTCTCTCCTTCCTGTCACAATCACACTACATCAATCAGATTAACCTCTCTCTCTCTCTCTTCACAATAATCTAGTAGTTTGGGTTTTTCATTTTCTTTTATTTTTTACCAGTTCTCAATCATTTGATATCGATTACTTCATAGCCAAAACGCATAAAGTGTTACAATTTTATTCATCCGGTTTTGCTGCTATCCCAAGAGTTTTCAGCGTTACAAGGGGATGGTAAGCAAGTTTCTTTACTCTTTCTTTTTCTTAATTTATCGTATATATTTTATGAAAATTAAGAAACTGTGATTAATTTTTGAAATTGGTTTTGGCTACTTTGGGTATAGTGTTCGCTCTCACGTTTATGGTTTCGAGCCATATTTATGTATGAATTGGCCTTCGATAATGACTTCGGATGATATCCCCCACTCCCATCAAGGTGTTGAGGTATGTAATAATTTTTTTTAGACATATTCTGATTCAAACTGCATTCATTGTTCTACCATGATTGACCTATGTATAAAACTTAACTGTTTTATGTTTTGTGTTCTCATTGTAACGGTTAAGAGATGAAGAAACCTTATGGTTAAGAGATGAAAAACCTCTTATTCTCCAAGATGAGCTAAAATAATGCTGGCAAATTTTTGATTCTTGTCTCTTCAAATAGGAGCATTCAACTCTCTCCCTCCTGTCTCAAACACACTACATCAGTTATATTGAGCTCTCTTTTTCTCTCTTCCTTTTTATCACTCTCTCTCTCTCTCTCTCTCTCTCTCTCTCTCTCTTCACAACAATCTATTAACTTGGTTTTTCATTTTTTTTATGTTTTTTCTAGTTCTCTATCAATTGGATATCAATTACTTTATCGGCGAAATGCATAAGGTGTTGCTACTTCATTTATCTGACCTTCCTGCTATCCCAGGAGGTTTCAGCGTTACAAGGGGATGGTAAGCTAGTTTCATCACTATTTCTTTTTCTTAATTTTTCGTATATATTTTGTGGAAATTATGAAATTGCAATTAATTCCTATAATTGATTTTGGCTACTTTGGGTATGGTGTTTGCTCTCACGTCTATCGTTTCGAGCTGTATTTTTGTATCAATTGGCCTTCAAGAATGACTTCGGATGATATCCCTCGCTCATATCAAGGTCTTGAGGTATTTAATTATTTTTTTAGGCATATTATGTTTCAAATTGCGTTCATTGTTTTAACATGATTGACCTATCTATAAAACTTAACCGTTTTATGTTTTGTATTCTCCTTGTTACAGTTAAGAGATGAAGAAACCTTAAGGCTATGAGATGAAAAATCTCTCATTCTCCAAAATAAGCTAGAGTGATGCGGTCAAATTCTTGTTTCTTGTCTCTTGAAATGGGAACATTCAACTCTCTCCCTCCTATCTCAAAGGGATGGTAAGCTAATTTCTTCACTCTTTTTTTTTCTTAATCTATTGTATATATTTTGTGTAATTTAAGAAACTGAAATTAATTCTTGTAACTGGTTTTAGCTATTTTGGGTATATTGTTCGCTTCTATGTCTATGGCATCGAGCCGTATTTTCTGTATCAATTGGCCTTCGAGAATGAGTTCGGATGATATATCCCGCTCCTATCAAGGTCTTGAGGTATATAATTAATTTTTCAGCCGTACTATGTTTCGAATTGCATCCATTGTACTAACATGATTGACCTATGTATAAAACTTAACCGTTTTATGTTTTGTATTCTCATAATTACAGTTAAGAGATGAAGAAACCTTACGGCTAAGAGAGGAAGAACCTTTCATTCTCCAAGATGAGCTAGAGGGATGCGGCCAAATTCTTGTTTTTCGTCGCTTGAAATGGGATCATTCAACTCTCTCCCTCTTGTATCAATCACACTACATTAGTAAGATTGACTTCTATATATATATATATATATCTCTTCACAACAATGTATTAACTTCGATTTTTTATTTTATTTTTATTTTTTTCCAGTTCTCTATCAATTGTAGATCGATTAAATTATCGGCGAAACGCATAAAGTGCTGCTACTTTATTCATATGGTCTTGCTACTATTCCAAGAGGTTTCAGCGTTACAAAGGGATGGTAAGCTAGTTTCATCACTCTTTCTTCTTCTTGATTTATCGTATATATTTTGTAAAAATTAGAAAAAAACAATTAATGCTTGTAATTGGTTTTGGCTATATTGGGTATGGTGTTCGCTCTCACATCTATGGCTTCAAATCGTTTTTCTGTATCAATTGGCCTTCGAAATGACTTCGGATGATATCCCCTGCTCCCATCAAGGTATTGAGGTATATAATTAATCTTTTAGGCATATTATGTTTCAAATTGCATTCATTGTTCTAACATAATTGACCTATGTATAAAACCTTACCGTTTTATGTTTTGTATTCTCATTGTTACAGCTAAAAGATGAAGAAACCTAACGGCTAAGAGATGAAGAACCTCTTATTGTGATGCGGTCAAATTTGTTGTTTCTCGTATCTTAAAATGGGAGCATTCAATTATCTCTGTCTATTGTCTCAATCACAATACATCTGTCGGATTGACCCTTCTCCCTCTCTCTCTTTCTTCACAACAATCTATTAACTTAGGTTTTTTATTTTTCACTTATTTTTTTTCCATTTCTATATTAATTGGATATCGACTACTTAATCGGTGAAACGCATAAGGTATTGCTACTTCATTCAACTGGTTTTGCTGCTATCCCAAGAGGTTTCAGCATTATAAGGGGATGGTAAGCTAGATTCTTAATTCTTTCTTTTTCTTAATTTATCGTATATATTTTGTGGAAATTAGACAATTGCAATTAATTTTTATATTTGGTTTTGGCTACTTTGGGTATGGTGTTCGCTCTCACGTCTATCACTTCGAGCTGTATTTTGTATCAATTGGCCTTCGAGATTAACTTCAGATGACATCCCTCACCCCCATCAAGATTTTCATGTATATAATTAATTTTTTAGGTATATTTTGTTTCAAATTACATTCATTGTTTTAACATGATTGACCTATGTATAAAACTTGACCGTTTTATGTTTTATGTTCTCATTATTACAGCCAAGAGATGAAAAACCTTCCGTCTTAGAGATGAAGAACCTCTCATTCTCCAAGATTAGCTAGAGTGATGCGGCCAAATTCTTGTTTTTTGTCTCTTAAAATGGGAACATTCAACTCTCTCCTTCCTGTCTCAAACACACTACTGTAGACGCCAAATTTTCGCACACCAGTGAGAAACACCCACATTGGCCCGACCTTGATTTTTGTGCAAAATCTAAAAAAAAATGGGTAATTAAACCCCCTCCAAATTTCAATTAGAACCGGATCATGAATGAGAACCAAAGTTTAAGAAATCTTAAATCTGGGTTAGAACTGGTGTAAATTAGGAACCGTAGGAAGTCCTCTTGGTTCTAGGTCTTTAGTGTGGGACACGTGTTGCATTGGGATTGGCTAGTGCTAGGTTTCAATTTATTTATGTTTGTTAGAAAATCTATTTTTTTAAAAAAAAGACTAGTGGACCCCACTTTAATAAAACAAAATCAGACCTTTTTCTTTGTTTTTGTTTTTTTTTTTAAAAACAAAAAATAGGAAACCGCACACTGGGTGTGCGGTTTGGGCTGCGTCACATATGGGTGACATGGTAGCCCAAACTGCACACTAAGTGTGCGGTTTGGTCCCTACCCCTTTTTCACCCACTTTTATGTGTGGGTCATGTTCACCCACGCGTAACCCACGCATTTTTTTTCCTGTTTTAGCTAAATTTGCAAACAAGTCCCTGTTTTGTCTTTTTCTAAAATTATTTCTCAGCCCTTGCTTTTCAAAAAAACCACTCCCAGATCTTATCTATCCACATCAGACAAGCAATTGCTAGCCACACATTTTAAAGAGATAAGAAGGAATCTTTAGGTTTTGTTCACCCACTGGACACTGTCCAAAAAGTGGTGGAACACTAGGATTAGCCAATCCTAAGGGCACATGTGTCCTTCTAGATCTAGGGTTTTTCTATATATAGTTAAGGCTAGACATTTTGTAGGAGGAGAGAAATTTTAGGGTTTACTATCTTTAGTATTGGCTAGAGAATTTCTTCTCTTCTCTCTCGTTTTTGGGTTTTCTTTCTTCTTCAAAAAAAGTCTTGGTCTGAGAGTGTTTCTAGTTTTGGAGGAGAGAAAAACAGAGAGGGTGATGTTTCTTGGCTTGGGTGAAGAAGAGTTGTTTCTATTTTGGGAGGGATTCTTTAGGGTTTAGAATATCATCTACCCATTTTTGGTGAGAGAGAGATGAGTAGACAAGACTTCCAGGAGAATGACATGAGTTAGAGATTTCCTGGATTTTTGGTTCTTATTCATTAAAGGAGAAGAGAAATTTTAATTTGGGAGGAGAAATCCCTACCACCCATTCCAATCAAAGGAGGGCTCTCATGCATGCATGCATCTTGGGCTATGCTTGCTAGGTAAAATCTCTACACCTCATCTCTTGAATTTCATGTTTAATGCATGTAAAGTATGGAATGGTGTATGTTGTGATGTATGGAATGATGTATGTAATGGTGTAGATGATAATGCATGTGATGATGTAGTATATGAAAGTCTAAATTCGCCCTACGGTTAATGAATTTAACTGTAAGTCAATGTGACTATGGTTAAGGATCACACTATCACCTAATTAAAAATTACTAAGGTGATAAGAGTACAACAAAAATCTCTAACAAGAGTATTGACTTATTCGATTCTTAATATGCGGAATTAAGAACAAGAATCGAATATTTCAATCTCACAACAAGTATGAAAATATGCACAAGAGATTTTGTTAACGAGGAAAACCCAAACTGGGAAAAACCCCGGGACCTAGTCCAGCAAGAATCCACTAAAAGTTATTGAAAACTTACAACCCGATTTACCACTCGATGGACACGATTTACGACTCCCTCTACGCTCCAACAGCTACGGTGTACAGTTCTTCCACAAATTCGAAATCCACGAATTTGCCTCTTAGTAGATGATGATGCGTCTCCAACTTGAACTCCACAAGTCCCGCACCTTGAACCAATACTTGACTCCTCAAGTATATCACCACAAGCTTGAAACTTCAAGCTCAACCACCGGAAATCCACCGGCAACAAAACTCAGGTTTTGAGTTAAAATGGGAAGGATTAAAGCATGTACAACAAGCTTGGAAGCTAAAGAATTAGAGTTGAAACTCTCCAAGAACTTGTTGATAAATAGGGTGAATGGTTGATTAAACATTGATGGTTCAATCCCTATTTATAACTCAAAATGTCCAGCACAAACCCAGAAATCTCTAGGTTGTATTAGGTCAAAAGCTAGACACAATAATGGAGATGAGGAGACATTCCATTGATCCCTCATCCCATTTAGAGGTGTTCCCCACGCACCAATAATTTCCCTAAAACATGCTTAAGAGGGAATGTGCAAAAAAGTGAAAAGGAATCACTTTACAGCTCACGAAACAGCTGAAATCGCACATATCTGGGCGTTGGTTTCGAAACCAAGAAGGTTGGTTTCGAAACCAAAAAAGGCCTGGAATGATTTTCATAACTTTGGTTTCGAAACCAATATGTTTGGTTTCGAAACCAAAGACCATCTAACATCATTCTGTAGCTTTGGTTTCGAAACCAACAAGTCAGTTTCGAAACCAAAAACCATCTGTTGGCATTTTTCAGGGTTGGTTTCGAAACCAATATGGTTGGTTTCGAAACCAAAAACCTCCTGACATCATTTTTCAACTTTGGTTTCGAAACCAACCTCCTTGGTTTCGAAACCAACCTTTGGCCACAGTACAAATGGTCACAGTTTCCCGAAAAACCGTGGTATTCTGACAGCATTCTTTCAAACACTAGTTTTAAGGGGTTTTGACATCTTTTGCCATTCCGTACTTTCTCATATGATCTAATATGAACTAACCACCTATGGTATTGAGTTACTAAGTCACTTACCATCCTAAAATGAGTTCCGGTGGTTTCTCATATGATCTAATATGAACTAATCACCTATGGTATTGAGTTTCTAAGTCACTTACCATCCTAAGATGAGTTCCGGTGGTTCTCATATGATCTAATATGAACTAACCACCTATGATATTGAGTTTCTAAGTCACTTACCATCCTAAGATGAGTTCCGGTGGTGAGTTGAGCTTCTTGGAGTCTTTGCTTCGCAACGAACCGAATGACTCACTAACTCTAACTCAAGTTACATTGACCATCTTGAGTTTACCTTTGACACGAAATTCGACAAATATGACATGAGTGAACTCATGGACCTAACAGTATATGTTGATGAAATCATGATGTAATGAAGGATTTAATGTTAAGATGAAATTTGTGCATGGTCTTGATGATAAATTGGTGTAAATACTAATTTGATGTTTATGTTATATTATTTAGCATGAAATACATAGATGTAGATTTTTATATGAGATGATATTTTTACATGCATGTATATATGTGATGGACCATGCTAAATGGATGTGAATCTTGGCTTTAAATGCTTTTATAATGAATGCTCCATAACCATGATATGTGAATGATATTGATGAAATATGTGATGATATGGTCTCTTTTGATTTCAAATGTAGTATGGTATGTTTATTGTTTGATATGAGAGTAAATATTATCATGTTTTCATATACATAATATGTTATAAGCATATCATTATTGATAATATCATGTGGATGGATTTTTCTCCATGCCTTTGTTTGCTTGTCACATAAAAAAGAGAGTTAACAAGGCTTTAATTTGTGTTGATTCCATGTTATCTATCTTGATCTTCATACCATTTAGCTCAATTATGGCCTAATGCATATTATGAACGGTTTGGATTGTTTAAATTCATCTTAGATTTAAAGATTGAAGCTATTTTTGCTCTCTTTTTATTGATGCATTAATATATGATTTAGGTCCATATCTTTAAGGAAGAGATTTCTATGATGTGTGTTTTGCCATAATATGATGGGGCATGCTTATGAAAGTGTGTTTTTGGTCTCTCACCAAAGAGAGCAAGAAGTGTAGGTTTTAATGTTAGGAAGTGAGCATATGTCTTGATCATCTTATTAATCTCATGCTTTTTGATATGTTAAATATATTAGACGGTGTGGATCGTCGAATTTGGTTTAAGAATTAAGTGTGAGGCCTTAATTGGCTCTCTTTTTCTTATATGTTTAATCCCATGCACCTTATGCTTGAAATTCATGGTTATGATGTCATAATAATAAGGCTCGATATGATTGATGTGCTTACACTACATTTTGTGTTTAAAGCTTTAACATCGTGAGCGCGGAGGCAGGTTACTTCATTTCACTTGTTTATTAATTTCGAGTAAATATTGGCTTTATTTTTCATGTTTTAACTGCTTTGATAGCCCGAGGTTGAAATCGAATAAACTTTGCAATAAGCTACCTTCGGGCTTTCGTGCCCATTCTATTGTGATGGGCCCAATGGGCCTATCCTTAGTTTGGGCCTTAGGGCCCATCTCTCCTCTTTTGTAGGCCTCAGTGCTTACACTCTTCCTTTTGGGCTCAAAGCCCTTCCTATGGATGTGGGCCCAAAGGCCCATCCCTTTTGTCGGATCCATTGTTTCAGTTCTTTCTTGCGGGCACGTAGCCCATTTCATCTTTCAGGTTGTAAGGGCCTTATCCTTTCACTTGGATCTAAGGATCCATGTGTCTTCTTATCGAACCTAAGGGTTCGATAGATCGCCAAACCCTAAAAACAAATAATAATAGAGTTTAAGGTCTCTAGTTCAGTTCCCCTCTAGGGTTAGGGCTTGGTGCTTTAGATTCCTATGTTGCATTAGCCTAGGGTTTCGTGTTACTTTTGAGAGGACTTAGGGTTTCACATGAGCTGAAATTCCTATTTTACTCTCACCTTTATTTTAAATGTTTTGAAGTTTTGAAAGAAAATGTTTTTCAAAATTCATCTCATTTAGCTTAGGATTTAATGCATATAGGGTCAAGATCTTCCTAAAACAGATTAGGGATCTTTAGAAACCCTCGTGCGACATTAGAGCGTAGGGCATACATACATCGCGTCCTATCGACGTTCGTTTTCTTCCTGGGCACACGTGTATGGTGTGATCCTTTTTTCCTGGGCACATTCTATTTTGGATGTGATCTCGTCGTGAGATTCACACCTAAGGGTGTTATGAGTCTGTCTTTTCTCTCGGCACGTCCCGTATCGGACGTGATCCCTCTCCGGGCACGTGTCCTGATCACGTGATCCCTCTTGAGGTTCACATCTACGGATGCTATGAACCCTTTTGTCTTTTGGGTATATCCTATGTTGGATGTAATCCGGTTGTGAGATTCACACCTAAGTATGTTATGAATCTGCTTTTTCTCTGGGCACGTCTCATATCAGACGTGATCCCTTTTTGGGCACGTGTCCTGATCACGTGATCCCTTCTTGAGGTTCATATCTATAGATGCTATGAACCCTTCTCTTCTTTTGGGCATGCGACTATCGCGCATGATCCCTCTTGGGCACGTTTTATGTTGAACTTGATCCCTGTTTTATTCGGACATGTGCATACAACACGTGATTCCGTTTTGGCATATGTCTAAGGACATATTCGACCCCTTTTGTGAGAATCGCGTTCAAGGACGTTATTTCTCTGTTTTGGTGACACACGTATACAACGTGTGAATCGCCTGAGTTTCGTGTTCAAGGACATGAATTTCTCTTCGGCGCATGTGGCATACTGCACGTGATCGCTTCAGTGTATGGTGTATACAACACCATGTCACATGCTTGAGTGTACGTGTACATATTACACGTATCACACCCTTTGCTTGTGCGTGGATATAGAGCACATCCACGTCACCTTACTTTTTGCGCACGAGCCTACTGATAGTGCGTGTCGCTTTCTTTTGCTGCATTCAGCCCGATGAGTGTATGCATTTTTTTCGCCCGAGAACTACCTATCCTGACATGTAGATTTAGGGGAGCTTTTTCTTTTTTCATTTATTTATTTATTTAGTGCAGTTGTTGTTTATATATAGCATTGTTTAGTTTTAATCATTTATCCACTAAAAGACTTCTAATCGCGAAGTAAAGGTCATCCTTGTGGACGGGCAGTTGTTGGGTGCCTAACACCTTCCCAACCCGTACCTTAATCCCCTTATCCATTTCTCTGACCGTAGACCTTTATTTGGATTATCGCCATAGTTTTTCTTGGAAAACTAGTTTTAGGGTGATTTTCCAAAATCTTGGGTCCTGATTCCCATAAATCAGGTGGCGACTCCATACCCTTATCACATTCATTCACCCCCGCGTGGGCGAATACTATTTTGCATTTTCCACGTGTTCATTCTTCCTCTTCTTCGGAGGTAGAGAGTGAGTGCGCTGGGAGGTGCTGGATTCTGGCTCCACAGTCTAACGACTCCGCTGGGGACTTTAGGGATCAGACTCGAAAAGCGATTAAATATTTTTAGGGAATAAATGTTTGTACACTTCTCGGGCTTGCACACACACACACACACACACACACACACAAACACTGCACGCACCCATTCATTTGCATTTGCATTTTATATTCTTTGTAATCCTATAGGAAATAAAACTTGTGGTTGAAGTAGGTCTCGTCCGAACTGGGTGGTCATATGGGAATAACGACCGAAACTCCACACCCTCCGCCTTATACTAACGACCAGTCTTCAGACTGCGAGGTATATCTTACCGAGGTAACCCAAGCCTTTACCCAAATACAGAGTCTAGTTAAGACAAAGGATTGCATTTATGCTGCACAATTTTCGAGGCATAATTCACAGTAGTAATTTTGTGTTACTAACTAGTTTCCTCTGTGTTTGCACAAATTAAAGGGCACATATTTGAGAGTTGAAAGTCTAAATTCGCCCTACGGTTAATGAATTTAACTGTAAGTCAATGTGACTATGGTTAAGGATCACACTATCACCAAATTAAAAATTACTAAGGTGATAAGAGTA
>MVGT01004514.1:15789-29604 GCA_002174775.1 Macleaya cordata
GAAATAATCGTGACTTCCCAGACTTCCCTAGATGTACCTGTCTCCCTGACGTCCCATTCCGCCCTGAAGACAAAAACACCTAGCAAGGTCTCAGATGGTGTACCACTTCCGGACAAGCATGGTCCACCATCCTTGTAGCAAGTCCTCAACTTTTCACAAGTTCACCTTAGTGATAATATATAGTAGTATATATATAGGTTGTGTGTCTTTTAAGTTAAAGTTCGAAAACTATTTTGGAAGAACCCTCTTGAAAACCGAAGTCCTTTTGTAGAAATCCCCTTTTTCCAAATATCTTCTATTTTGAAAATCCACATACAACAAGTGTAACTGGTACTAAGGGTGAGGGACCATGGCAAACCAACTCACCCGCCCTCGTAAGGGTGAGGATCCCTGGCAAACCAAACACACTCACCCGTAGGGTGCCGAACCATGGCAAGCCAACTCACCCACCCCCGTAAGGGTGAGGATCCCTGGCAGGCCAACCCACACACCCAAGTCTGCGGGACCTGGCCAACCAACTCACCCACCCCCGTAAGGGTGAGGATCCCTGGCGGCCAACACACACAGATCACTCGGGCGGGAATTCGAGTGGAAGTAACACAAGCACCAGTCCACCTAAGGCATACACGGTTCCCCGTGTCGTCGTGAACCCTATCAAGCCCGGCAGTGAGACGCCACTACCGACTTTAGGCGGTCACGGGAGAAATCCCTTTTGTCACATTTTCAAAGTTAGGTTCTCACATCGAGAAAACACTCGATAAAACAGACTTTTGTCTCTTCCAAAGGTTTTCAAATACATTAAACATGGTTTTCCAAACATAACCATCCTTTCATTGACATAAATCGTAGTAGAAAAATTGAAGTCACATAGTTCACAAATTCCATGAGAAACATTTCATAAGACATGATATATGTTCAAGCATGCATTGTTTCCATATTAAAATCAGTTTCTCAATGGTTTCTTCATAACATCAGTTTGTTGTTATCCATGAATTTCATGCCATGCTTTGCATACAAGGTACATATATAACAGTTTGAAACATGCATTTAAAAGGTTGGGTGCTATTAAGATGAATTGACCACCTACCTCTAGCGGTACAGGAACTGATCCTCCTCACCCAGAGAGTCAGCCGCACCCAGCTCACCAGCTGGACAAAGAAACAAAAGACAGAATTAGGTTCTAGTACTTAGAACCAAAAATCAAATGGATAAAAGAGGAACAGTAACAATTTAAAACAAGAAACACCAATGATTCTGAGTATTACTCTAAACCTCACAAGTTAGTAAAGTTAGTACTACTCCTACTTCAACGTCTCTAAACAACCCATATCCACCGAAGACAAGATGGGATTTTCACTTAAAGCCTCAAATAAGGCGAACTTCATCGTTGCTCTTTCTAATGAAATAGAATTCCTCAAGATAGCATAAAAAGACAACCTATCCCATAAATTCCATCTTCGGCTTAAGACTGATCTCTATAGCCCTCAACAGGATAGCTCCATCTAAAATAGCTTAGATTCATTATTTACTATCATCAAGCCACATTACATATGAATCTCCAAAAATTTCACACTCCACCATCATCAAATTTCTAGACTCAACTCAAGGTTCCATTGAAATCATCAAATTCCCCAAACAAGGTGAAATTTCCATTCAAGCATGAGCATATAAAAATTATAGGGCATGAACCATTTTTTTTTCTTCCAACTCTTTGTGTTCATTACAACCATAAGCTTAAGAAATAATCTCTTAAAACTAAGCAAGGAAAAATCTTCAACTTTAACTATCATTAATGGTCCCACGAATGCCTAAACAAGCCCCAAACTTCACCCAAGTTTTAGGAAATCATTATCCACCAAAACCATGGAATATTTCTTTGTTCAAGAGTAAATCATACCACATTTTTGTACGAACTAAAGAAAAATCAGCTCATTGTTTCTCATAAATGAAAAATCATGATTTATCATATTCTCATGAATTCCCAAAAATATAGGTTTCACCACCAACTTATTTACCTTGAACATCAACTATATTTTTTTTTTCTATCACCATTTACAAGCTATACAAAGAAAACTCACCAAAATCTCCTCAAAATTAAATCTCCACTTGCATGCATAAAAAATGGGGGTAATTAGGTCATAAAACCCATATATTCACCTAAAACCTTCAACCCATCCATCTAACAAATTTCTAGGGCATAACAAAATTTCATTTTCTTCAAAAACCCTAATTTACATCACAAAAGTTTTAAGATCTACAATATTTAGGTGCTGATTTCTCATTTTAACACAAAAATATTGGTCCATCTCATCCCTTCTTACACCATTAAGCTCAAAACAAGATCTACACTAGCATG
Source organism: Macleaya cordata (assembly GCA_002174775.1). Taxonomy (NCBI): domain Eukaryota; kingdom Viridiplantae; phylum Streptophyta; class Magnoliopsida; order Ranunculales; family Papaveraceae; genus Macleaya; species Macleaya cordata. The sequence goes on from MVGT01004514.1 coordinate 18,146, forward strand.
CATGTTTAATCAACACAAAAAACTAAATTATTTTGCTCATAAATCAGCTGAAAAGGTGAGAAAAAATACCCCAAAGAAATCCCTCTTCTTCCTCTCTTCTTCTTCTCCTTTCTCCTCTTTCTTCCTTCTTCTTCCTCCTTCTTCCTTTTTCCTTCTTCTTCTTCCTCTGCTCCTCCCTGCCGGAAAACGGCAACAGCTGCCGCCGGCGTGAACAACGGCAGTAGCTGCTGCTGCTTCTGTTCCTCCTTCTCCCTTCTCTCTCTCTCTCTCTCTCTTTCTCTCTCTTTCTCTCTCTCTCTCTCTCTCTCTCTTGCAGATCTCTCCCTCTCTTGCTGATCTCTCCCCCTCCTCTCCCACGATCTCTCTCCTCACAGCACCCTCTCCCTCTCTAATACGATCTCCCTCTCCCTCATTTCTCTATCCCTCTCTCTTTTATTTCCCCTCTCCTTCTTTCTTTCTTATTTCTTTCTTTTCTTACTCTTTTTTTTTGTTTCTAATAACACTACTATTAATATTATCATTGCAGATTTTTTTTTTGTTTAAAACACTACTATTTCCACTAATACCATTATTATAGGTAACAACCCCTTTTCTTTTTGTTATACTCCTAATATTACCAATAATACAACTTCTAAATATTACTAATACTAGTGATATTATTCTTATCAATAGCAAGAAATTTCTTTTTTTTTGTTAGTGGGGTCTCACACTTCTAATGATAATCTATCAGATTTACTTGGCTAATTAGTGAACGTAACGTAATGAACTGTCAGCCATTGATGTAAACCAATACAATAGAACACACACAACATCTCCCACATAAGTGAAAAAGACAAACTAAACAGACGGACATATGAGAGCACAATAGGAAATCCCATGCATCGGTAAAAGTAGCTTTTAGCTTTAAACCTCTCCTAGTGATAACCTATCAGATTTACTTGGCTAATCAGTGAACGTAACGTATTGAACTGTTAGCCATTGATGTAAACCAAGACAATATATTACACACATAATATCTCCCTATAATCGTCGAAGTTCTACGATTATATTTATTTTGGCCCTGAACAATTCTCAGTATTAATGAAGCGCTTTAGAGAACAATTCCCGGTATTCGGTTTCTTCAAAAATGGATTCACCCAAAATCAAAATCGATTGAAAAAGAAAACGTAACTGAAAATTGATCGAGGCTTGTGTTAGACTCAATGTCCTTAAGATAAATTCATCCCCGCAACAGTGCCGATGGCTCCATAGACTTCTGTTTCCTCGGATACAACGATCACGTCATATAGAAGTTCAATCTGTACACCCTAGCGAACTGAAACTTACTATGCTCTCACACACTTCTCAAAATATATGACTCACTAAACACTTGTTCAAAACTTGATGAAAATTTTCAAAAAAAACTATAAGAGGAGAGGGTTTATATAGAGTCCACTGTGACTCTCCATAAACCACTCAAAGTGCTCTTCAACAAAAGGCTGCTCCCCATAACAAAATTGGTGACCCCCCCATAACACTATGTGTCTCTAGATAGACAATAAGTGACTCGTAGCAATGAAAAGGCACTCCAAAATAAAAAACACCTTTAGAAATAAAAAGACATTTTTTCACTCACTAAAAAAGAATTATTAAATTAATTATATTATTCTAACAATCCCCCACATGAGTGAAAAAGACAAAACTAAACAGATAGACATATGAGAGCCATGCATCGGTAAAAATAGCTTTTGGCTTTGAACCTCTCCTAGTGATAACCTATCAAATTTACTTGGCTAATCAGTGAATGTAACGTAATGAACTGTCAGCCATTGATGTAAACCAAAACAATAGATTACACACACAACATCTCCTTATAATCGTTGAAGTTCTACAATTGTGTTCATTTTGGCCCTGAACAATTCCTAGTATTCATTAAGCACTTTAGATATCTATTCTCGGTGTTCGGTTTCTTGAAAAATGGATTCAACCAAAATCAAAATCGATTGAAAAAGAAAACGTATCTGAAAAATTAATCGAGGCTTGTGTTAGACACAATGTCCTTAAGACAAATTCGTCCCCACAATGGTGTCGATGGTTCCATAGACGTCTGTTTCCCAGGATACAACGATCACGTCATATAGAAGTTCAATCTGCACGCCCTAGCGAACTGACACTTACTATGCTCTTACACACTTCTCAAATATATGACTCACTAAACACTTATTGAAAACTTGATGAAAAATTTCAAAAAAAACTATAAAAAATGGTGACCCCCCCAAAACACTATGCGTCTCTTCACAGACAATAAGTGACTCCTGGAAATGAAAAAGCACCCCAAAAAAAAAAGACACCTCCAGAAATAAAAAGGCACTTTTTCACTCACTAAAAAAGAATTAGTAAATTAATTATATTTTTCTAACAATCCCCGACTTGAGTGAAAAAGGCAAACTAAACAGACAGACATATGAGAGCATAATAGGAAATGCCATGCACTGGTAAAAGTAGCTTTTGACCTTAAACCTCTCCTTATGATAACCTATCGGATTAACTTGGCTAATTAGTGAACGTAACGCACTGAACTGTCAGCCTTTGATGTAAACCAAGATAATAGATTACACACACAACATCTCCTTATAATCGTCGAATTTCTACGATTATATTTATTTTGGCCCTGAACAATTCCCAGTATTTAAGAAGCACTTTAGAGAACTATTCCCAGTATTCGGTTTCTTGAAAAATGGATTCAACCAAAATCAAAATCGATTGAAAAAGAAAACGTATCTGAAAATTAATCGAGGCTTGTGTTAGACAGAATGTCCTTCAGACAAATTCGTCCCCGCAATGGTGCTGATGGTTCCATGGACGTCTATTTTGCAGGATACAACGATCACGTCATATAGAAGTTCAATCTGCACGCCCTAGTGAACTGACACTTACTGTGCTCTCACACACGTCTCAAATATATGACTCACTAAACACTTATTGAAAACTTGATGAAAAATTTCAAAAAAAAAACAATAAGAGGAGAAGGTTTATGTAGAGTCCACTGTGACTCTCCATAAACCACTCAAAGTGCCTCTTCAACATAAGGTGGCTCTCCATAACAAAATTGGTGACTCCCCATAACACTATGTGTCTCTCCATAGACAATAAGTGACTCGTGGCACTGAAAATGCACCCCAAAATAAAAGACACCTCTAGAAATAAAAAGACATTTTTTCACTCACTAAAAAATAATTATTAAATTAATTATATTATTCTAACAATCCCCCACATGAGTGAAAAAGACAAACTAAACAGATAGACATATGAGAGCATAATAGGAAATACCATGCATCGGTAAAAGTAACTTTTGGCTTTGAACCTCTCCTAGTGATAACCTATCAGATTTACTTCGCTAATCAGTGAACGTAACGTAATGAACTGTCAGCCATTGATGTAAACCAAGACAATAGATTACACACACAACATCTCCTTGTAATTGTTGAAGTTCTACGATTATATTTATTTCAGCCCTGAACAATTCCCAGTATTTATGAAGCACTTTAGAGAACTATTCCCGGTATTCAGTTTCTTGAAAAATGGATTCAACCAAAATCAAAATCGATTAAAAAAGAAAACGTATCTGAAAATTAATCAATGCTTGTGTTAGACACAATGTCCTTAAGACAAATTCGTCATCGCAATGGTGCCGATGGTTCCATGTACGTCTGTTTCCCAGGATACAACGATCACGTCGTATAGAAGTTTAATCTGCACGCCCTAGCGAACTGACACTGTGCTCTCACACACTTCTCAAATATATGACTCACTAAACACTTATTGAAAACTTGATGAAAAATTTCAAAAAAAAAGATCTTCAAAATGAGGTCAGACAAGAATACCAAATTCAAAAACAAAAAAATTTGGTACTTCGACTATGAAAACCTAGAACTGCTTGTGATAATGCAAATTAAAACTTGCATATGCATTCCAATAATATGAATTTTATTTAAACCCGATTTATATTTTAAAAATTAGCTATATGCAAATTATAATATGCATACAATCTGGGTTTATAGCTTCGTGAGTAGGTTTTTTAGAATTTTTTTTGAATTGGATATTCATATCTAATCTCGTTTTAAAGATCTTGAAAAATACTTTCTAACGGTATAAATTTATTCAAATCTGATTTATATTGTGAAATTTATGGATATTTTTATATTAAACTCAATTAAATGGGTTTTGTTACACGTACCGAAGCTTATTTCGTTAGAGGGTTTTTTTCTGTCTTTTTGCATTGCGCCAACATGCACTGAGGACTGTGCGTACACAAAAAAAGAAGCCTATCCTCTCTGTATTTTTTTACCCATACAAGAGTATCTCACTTATATTCTGATATTCCGTTAACTTAACGTCTTTAAAAACATAAAATTTCAAGATGTTGATGGGTTGATTTAGGCTAGAGAACTTTTGAAAGGGTCTAATTTTCAGAGATGATGATTTATGTACATGGTGGGGAGTAGGGGTGGGACGTGGGTTGGGTCAACTCGACTCGATATTTGGGCAAGCATTAGTAAAGGGTGAGGGGGATTTAGGCAAGTATGGGCATTATTGGGCGAACCCAAAATTGAATTTGGGCAAGCATATGGGCAGAGATAATTGCCAACCTGAGTAATACACCCAACTAGAGATTTTTTTTATCTACACACACATATATATATATATATATATATTAAAATTTTAATTAATTTATATTATGAAAATATGTTGTATGAAAGAAAAAATTCATTTTGTCTTGTATTTTAAAAGATATAAATTAATAAATATATTAAATTACTAACATAGGATGGATGCATTAATATCCAAATGGAAAACTTTTCCTTTTTCTTATTATATGTAAAGTCAAAAAGATTTTATTACTTAATGTGTAAAACTTGAAAGATTAAAAAATATTTTATTTATTTATTACTTGAGCAGATTGTTAACTTGTTTATCTTTTGAAACTATGAATGAAATTTTGTTTAATTTGTTATTTATTTTGTATCAATAAATTCTTCTAATCACCTAAATTTATTAAAATTTGGGCAACACGAAGAACCCAAGAAACCCACTCGGGCCATGTGTGGGTAGATTCTTTATGGGTTTTGTGGGTTCTATGTGCGATATGGGCAAAAAGAGGTATAGTGTAGGCTTGACATGTCCAAAGCCTCTAACCACCCGAGTCCTACCCCTAGTGAGGAGATTATCTTCACTAAAAATCAGCTTTAGATAATCTCCTTCATTCTGGATGTGGGCATCTAATTCCCGTTCCTATAACTTAAAATATTGACTTAAAACTAAACGTTTGTTATTTGTCATTTGATGAGGATAATCCAATGGTTAATATCAGCGACCTAAAACACTTGGAAATCTAATTTTTTTGTTCGGCTTAAGCCTAGCCGGCACAAAAGTCTTTCTAAATTTCACGACAGTGTGAATTACAAAGAGAAGTACAAGTATATTGTTATCTTCATCTTCTTCGTCAAACTTTTCGATTTGTTCTTTAAATCATTTCTCGAAGACAGTTCTAATTGTTTCTTCAGCTTCTGCACTTAGTTTTGCCCTTCATTTAAGATCTAATTAATTTGACTAAAATGTTCACAGAGAAATTAGGGTTTCAATACATTCCAAGTATCTTGCTATAACACGAACAAGTGTTACAGCAGAATTGTTATTTAGCGTTGTAACACTCGAATCTATGTAATAATCCAACATTGATGATAGGAAGAAGGAATTTAAAATTTTTATCTTATTTTTTATTCCAGTAAGCCGTTGCTGTCCGAAACTTAAATAAAATCAAAATTTGAATGATTCTGAGTTTTAACCTGCATCTCAATCGAATTTATAACAGTTTTCAATATGCCAAGTGATATTGAAACGAAGAAGATGAAAGAATGAAGGTTTCTTTCCGTCATTCACAGGTGATATTTAGGAGCATTTAAATGTCACCTAGGCTTAGCCATGCCAAAAGTTTGATATCCAAGAGTTTTTGGCTCATGGATGCTAATCGTTGGATTATTCTTATCTAAAGGCAAATACCAAGCGTTTGGTCTGAAGTCAAAAAATTTAAGTTAGAGGAACCGGACCCTTTAATTTATTAAAATTTGGGCTACTTGAAGAACCCGAGAAACCCAAAGAACCCGAGAAACTCATTAGTGCCATGCATGGGTAGACTCTTTACGAGTTTTGTAGATTTTATGGGCACTATAGGCAAAAAGAGGTGTAGTGTGGGCTTGGCATGTCCAAAGCCTCTAACTCGCCCGATTCCCACCCATATTGTGGCGATTATCTTCATTAAAAATCAGCCTCAGACAATCTCCTTCATTCTGGACGTGGGCATTTAATTTCATTCCTCCTCCAAGTGATACTGTTTATTGTTATTGGGAGTTAAAGATATTTGTTAGTGTTAGATAAATAATTTACAATTTTAGTTATGATTGCAAACAACTGCTTGCTAGGTTGGTTTGCGTCCCTCTCTATGACTTGGGAGCTTGTGGGTTCAAACCTTGTAAGCTGTGGTATTGCCACAAGGTTTGGCCCATGTAATTTATTATGTTGTAGTCAATAGCTTCTCTTCGGCCGCTGTGGCGGATCTCTCTTCGTTCGTAGTAACGACTTCTCTTCATCCGTGGTGGCGATCTCTGCGCTTCTTACACACCCATTGCTAGTGATTAGCTTTTTAGTGGTGTATCTTCGCCTTGTCATTATAATTCGAGCAATAGTTCGTTGTACAAAAAAAAATCTATAATTTTATATTTAATGTTAGTGTTCATAAAATGTTAAGTACCTCTTCATTTAATAAATAATTTACTTTTAAAAAATTGCTTTACCATGACTTTGTATTTGTAAGTATATGCAGGGTGATAATATAGATAAATGTGTAACAAAAGCATCCCCGGTCGAAAATCGTCAAATATGAAGCCAAAACAAATATGAAAGTAAAATATTACCGCATACAGAGAGGATCGACAACTATTAAGCCATGTCGGAGTCACGACGATATACCTAATATAGATAAATTTTTAACAAAAGCATCCCTTGTCGAAAATCGTAAAATATGAAACCAAAACAAACATGAAAGTAAAATATTACTAAGCAAAATAATAAGGACTATTTAAATATTGAAACACCCCAAAGAAACAAAAAAATAATGACTAAGCAAAATTTTCGTTCAGACTCCAAATGAAAACAGTGTAGGTAATTACCAAAAGGAGGTTTTAATATTCTTACCGACAAAAACAAATAAATAAATAAATAAATTTCATGGCGGCTTTCCTTCACGGAAACCCATCTTGATCAATCGTTGTTGTAATTTCACTTTCAACTAGTGGCCCAAATAAATGATTGTTTTTGTTCTCACCCCCAAAATTATACTATTCATCCCATTTTTTTTAAAGATTTTAATTTGGGTTCAAAATTCTACTATTCAACCCCAATTCTTGGGGGTTTACTTTTGGGTTCAAAATTCTACTTTTCGCTCTCAAGTAATTCACAAAAATTTCAATATTTTTTTTTTCAAAACATAACGTGAAATATTATCTTCTCTATTTTCTCTCTTTATTTCTATGATTTTGTAGTCATTCATTAAATCAAAATACCATTATAAAAGAGAGTAAACTCAGGTGAACCTAGTTGAGTAGAGTTAACTCATCGTAATCTCCAACAAAAGCATAAAGGTTTTTTTCTGATTTTTTTTTTCTGCAATTTTTTATAATTTTTTTCTGCAATTTTTATTGGCTATCTTTTCTATGGTATTCCATCCATCACTCAAGTCTCTGCATTCCCACATTTGCTATCTTCTCTCATTCCCTCATCTTTTCTTTTTTAACCGAATTCTCTTTTCTCTGTGCTTTTTTTTTTGAAAAAAAATTAGTATTCTTTCTACTCTCATCATTAAACATGTATTTATAAAATAAAATAAGAGAAGAAGAGAGGATACTTACTTTCTATTGTTGAGGTTTATACCCTAAAATAATTAAAATTGACAACATTGATCCATTATATTTTTTTTGAGCGTGATATTATATTATTACTTTATTCATATGATAGATTAAGTGTTGTTCACAAGATGATGTTGTAAGTAATAATTATTTGTATGAAGTGTTCATATATGGAGAGTTGTAAGTTACCGGTTCCTCATATTATTGTATAGTTCAGAGTCAGTGATGAATCTGAACAATTCATCTGATAAGACTATAACAAACTAGACTTCTATATTATACGGTGATGTATCTCCATCACTGGAGTGGCGACTCTAAATCAGTGTGTTGGTGCATTTAAAATACACTGAACAAGTCAGATAAAATACTTTTTATGTTATTGTCAGCACATAAAAAGATTCTGAAAAACTTACTGACTATAATTGTCCTAAATCCTAAGAGCAGAGTATACCCTACAAGTTGGTTTTTACTCACTTTGATCTACCAAACAGTGAGGTCAGACAACGCAAACGTGATCCAATATGCTGAGTAGGTTGGGTGGTCGAAATCACTTAGTGGGATTACTTTGTGTCAATAAGGAATCCACACTGAAATGATATTCCCTTTAGAGCCTAATCAAGAGTATTAATTATTCTAGACTGTGCAGTGATCCTATAAAATATTTATTGGATTATTAGAATAATTATAATGATATGATATGGCAGGCAAGGACTAAGATGTAATTACCCAAAAGGTGCTGATATTAATAGTTAATGTTACCTTGGTGTATATTACGAATATCAGTTAAGTGGAGGGACTATTTGCGGGTATTAGTGAGTGAGGGGATTCTAAATAATATTTATTTACTTGAGAGTATTCAGTTGCAGTCATTTAGTGGACTTAACTACAATTAGATTTTTTATTTGAGAACTATATGAGATATAGGGACCTCAAAATAATAAATCAAAAGCTTAAGTAAATGGGGCCCATATGGACCTAACTTGGAGCTAAAGATATGGGAAGAGGGTCTTTCTCTATAAATAGAGATAGGATTCATAAGATAGCCCACCCCAACTTGTGTGTCTAAAACTCTCTCCTAGGTTTAGAATTTAAGTTATGACCTTTATGATTTTAGAAACCCAAAATTCGAAGTATATTCCCGTCAGAATTTAAAATCGAGTTTTGAGGCACTTCGGAGTAGATTTGGAGATTCGCTATTTCACGTAAAGCATATATCATATAGTTTGATTTCCTACAACAAGCACATATCATATAAGCGAATTGGATCAACCAGTAGAGAGTTATGACTAAAATACAGTTGCTGTATCTTTTCAGGTTTTCGACGACTGATCCAGAACGTGGGAGGAAGATCTGGGATTACATGCAAGCGTTTAAACAGTATATGTATGATCTTCAAGTTATTGTTTTAATTCATGCATCCTCATGTGATCCTGTGAAGGAAAAATAATTATTTGTTTCCACTGCACAATTTTAATCTAGACCCTATTTTTCCTAACAGTTGTATCAGAGCCAGGTTTGAGGCCCTACATGAATTATTGCATGAAATCTTTTTATTTTATTTTTGGATTTTTCTTAATTATTTTAGGGTTTGTTTGATCCAAAATATTTAGGGATTAAATTTATGCCAATAAGATTAATAAGGGTTGAATTAATTTTTAGTAAAAGGTTTGTGCACAAAGATTAGATTGTGATCAAAGAAAAAGAAAATAGTTTTCTTGATTTTCTTGGTGTTCTTGATGTTCTTGAAATAAAAGAAAGGGTTTCTAAATTTTTCAAGAAAGAAAAGGATTAAAAGTGTATTTTAATAGGTTTAACAAAATTAGTAGTTTTTGTTTGATAATTTTGTTTAATTGATGAAAAGGTTTTATTAAAAGTATTTGATTTAAGAAATTAAATATTTTATATGATTAGAGAACATGCGACATGTTTTTGATGTAGTTGAATTGCTTTAGGGTTTTAGAAACCCTAGGCATTTTTGGTTAAAGGGTTTAACTAAAGGAACGTTTTAATTAAAAGAGTTTGATTAAAAAATAAATCGGCAAGGGTAGCTTACAGCTATATTAATGGTCGTGGGTTAGTCCTAGGTGTGAAACCCCACTAACAAAAAGAAAATTTTTTTTCTAATAATAGTAATATTAGTAGTATGTGTAGTATTAAGAATTTAAAACAAAAAAAAAGAGAAGAAAAGAAAGAAATAAGAAAGAAAGAAAGGGAAGGGAAATAAAAGAGAGAGAGATAGAGAAATGAGGGAGAGAGAGGTCGAGACAGAGAGAGAGTGATCTGTGAGACATATCGTGAGGGAGAGAAAGGCAGGGAGAGTGAGAGAAAAACGAGAGAGAGAGAGAGAGCTGAGGGAAGGGAGAAGAAATCGTGGGAGAGAGAGAGAAAGAGAGAGAGGGGGAGAAGAAGGAACAGCAGCAGCTGTTCACGCCGGAGCAGAGAGGCTGCCGGCGGCCAGCTGCTGCCTTCTCCGGTAGTAAGGGAAGAAGAAGAGGAGGAAGGAAGAAGGAAGAAGAGGAAGAAGGAAGAAGAAGGAAGAAGAAGAAGAAGGAAGAAGAAGGAAGAGGAAGAGGAAGAGGAAGAGAGGGATTCCTCCTTGGGTAATTTTTTTCACCTTTTTGAAAGTCTGAAATCCTTACGGTTATTAGTTGGAATAACTGTATGTCAATGTGACTAAGGTTAAGGATTACACAATCACCAAATAAAAATAATATTGGTGATAAAGATGGAAACTAAAGTCTCTAATCAAGAGTATTGACTTATTCGATTCTTTAACATGCGGAAACAAGAATCGAATATTTCAATCTCTTAATAAATATAAAGATATGCACAAGAGATTTTGTTTACGAGGAAACCCAAACTGGGAAAAACCCCGGGACCTAGTCCAGAAAAGAATCCACTAAAAGAAATGAAAACTTACAAACCGATTTACCACTCGATGGACACGAATTACGACTCCCTCTACGCTCCAACAGCTACGGTGTATAGTTCTTCAACAAATTCGAACTCCACGAATTTGCCTCTTAGTAGATGATGATGCGTCTCCAACTTGAACTCCACAAGTCCCGCACCTTGAACCAATACTTGACTCCTCAAGTATATCACCACACGCTTGAAACTTCAAGCTCAACCACCGGAAATCCACCGGTAACAAAAACAGAGTTTTGGTTTTAAAGTGGGAAGGATTTGAACCAAATTCAACAAGCTTGAGCACTAAGAATTCAGAGTTAAAGACTCTCAAGTACTTGTTGAGGTGAGGGGTGAATGGTTGATTGAATACTGGAGATTCAACCCCTATTTATAGTGAAGATGTCCAGCTCAATCCTAGACTAAATTATTAGTTCTAGGTCTAATGGTAGACACCATTATTGGGGATGGGAGAATAATCCATTGAGCCTCTCATCCCACTTAGAGATGTTTCCCACACTCAATTATTTCTCTGAAACAAGGCTTAGAGGGAGATAAGCAATAATGTGTTAAAAAGTTACTTTACAGCTCAGAAAATCGCACTAAGAAAAA
>MVGT01004317.1:2447-29506 GCA_002174775.1 Macleaya cordata
AGAAGGTAAGCTACTCTTCGATTTCCATATTCAAAGCGACTAGGGATCTTTTCTCTGATCATTGGCCTTGCCTGTAAGACATTGATTGCCTCTTCGGTGTAGTTACACAAGGTTCCGACAGGCTCAATTACCGGTACGGCGTTCTTCCCCTTGTGGTTGGCCATTTCTTGGACTTCGTCAACATCACCGAAGATTACAACAATTTTCCCTTTATATGGGAATTTTACCCTCTGGTGTAGAGTGGATGCTACAGCATTATTCTGGTGCAACCATGGTCGTCCCAGTAGTAGGTTGAAGTTGGCCTCAATGTCCATGACCAGAAAGTGANGGTGACAAACACCCAAGATTCTTCTTTATCCTTTTGAAAACTTATGGCTAGAAATTGTTTAGATGAGGTGTACAGATAAGATCAATGGAGGGTTTTTTTGAAAAAGGAGGGACTGGAGAATAATTTCGAGGAAAAATAAAGCAGGGGCCTGTAAGAAATTTTGCCAAAACAGGTAAAATAATGCGTAAAACACGTGTGGGTTAGGTTGACCCATAGGCAGAAGGTGGGTGAGATTGCGCAAAGAGCCAAACCGCACACTTAATGTGCGGGATTGGCAAACCGCACACTTAGTGTGCGGTTTGGGGCTGCCACGTCACCTANTTGGCAAACCGCACACTTAGTGTGCGGTTTGGGGCTGCCACGTCACCTACTGGTGACGCAGCCCAAACCGCACACTTGGTGTGCGGTTTTCATTTTCTATTTTTTTTGGTTTTTGTGTTTTCTTTTTTTTTTTCAAAAACAGAAATAAAAGAAAAAGGAATGGGTTTTATTAAAGTGGGTCGCTTAGCTTTTAAACAAAAATCAGATTTTCTATATTAATTCAAACCTAGTACCAGCCAATCCCAAGGTGACACGTGTTAATGCCTAAGCACCTAGAACCAAGTGGACTCCCTACGGTTCCTAATTTACATTGGTTCTAACCCAAATTTGAGATTTCTTTGACTTTGGTTCTCATTCTCAGTCCGATTTCGAACCGAATAAAGGAGGGACTAAATTAGACCCGCTTGGTCATGTTAAACCAATTTTGACGAAATTTTTCACGCAAATCGAGGTGTGCCCAAAATGGGTAATTTTCACTGATGGCTAAGTACTCACTTCGCCTCTGTTGTATTCGGACCCTTGCATTAGTCGTCTTTTTTGGAAGAGAAAGAAGGACCTGTTGCCAGTAGGTGAACAAACTTTCCTACTGTAAGGTTTTCCTCACCTGGGGCCAACTTTGAAGGTGGTTGCCTGTTGCTCGGTGTTGTTCCTGTCTTGGGGGAGTAGCATATCAAGTTGCCTCCCTGTGATCTCCTAGCCTACTAGAAAAAGCCAGATGAGGGAGGGAAGGGAGAAGGCTAGACTTGCTTGCGACCCACACCTGATGATAGGGAGTGCAGGCAACACTTCCATACTTCACTTTATGAAAAAGGCATGGGCCTTCTCTGAGACAACCTTGGTCATTGGCGTACGTTTGATTTCCTCAAGTCAACTCTATTTCAAGTGCTAAGTTACAAGGCGCTAGTTGGAAGAAGCAACGAATGAATCCTCTAGACTGGAGTTTTGTACTTTCTGAGTCTTGATGTCTTGTGTTCAACGTTTGTATCGAGCCTGTTGCTCTTAGATTGAAAGTTTGTATTTTGTCAGACTTTTTGCTCTGTACTTTGAATCATAGAATAAAAGCTCATGTTTTATTAACCACTTATTGATTCTTTTGTTTCTGCTTTATCTTGCATTGATTTAGAAACTTCTGTAAAGCCTTTGGCTTCGAGAGTGACCTCAGACTTAGTTGCTTATTCAAAGAAACTTTTGTAAAGCCTTTGGTGTTGGGAGCGAATCCCAGGCTAAGTTGTACTTCGATTGGGATTAGACCTTGGTAGAAGGCGTGCCTTAGTATGAGGCCAAATTTTGGTGAAGTTCCTGGTCGAAGCCGTTAGTGCTGGGAGCGGAACCCAGGCTAAGATGCTCTTCAAGCCAAAGTAAAATTGAGTACAAGTGGTCTTTAGGTGAACCCTTTGGCAATGAGTGCGTTTCTTAAGCCAAGTTTCTCTTCGAGCCCAAAGGTAGAGTTGAATATGAGTGGTCTCTGGGTAAAGCATTTGGCATTGAGTGCATTTATCAAGGCCAGTTGCTCTCAACGCCAGAGTAAGATTGAGTATGGGTGGTCTTCGGGTGAAGCCTTTGGCACTGAGTGCGTTTATTAGGCCAAGTTGCTCTTCGAACCCAAAGGTTAAGTTCAATATGAGTGGTCTCTGGGTAAAGCCTTTGGCACTGAGTGCGTTTCTCAGGCCAAGTTACTCTCAATGCTAGAGTAAGATTGAGTATGGGTGGTCTTCAAGTGAAGCCTTTGGCACTNCTCAGGCCAAGTTACTCTCAATGCTAGAGTAAGATTGAGTATGGGTGGTCTTCAAGTGAAGCCTTTGGCACTGAGTGCGTTTCTCAGGCCAAGTTTCTCTTCGAACCCAAAGGTAAAGTTGAGTATGAGCGGTCTCTGGGCGAAGCCTTTGGCACTGAGTGCATTTCTCAGGCCAAGTTACTCCCCACGCTAGAGTAAGATTGAGTATAGGTGGTCTTCAAGTGAAGCCTCTGGCACTGAGTACGGTTCTCAGGCTAAGTTGTTATTCGAACCAAGAGGTAGAGGGGGGAGTACCTCACTGGGAGACAACATTGGGTGCTTAGGCAAAGTCTTTAGTAGTGAGCACTGCGCTCCTGGCAAAATTGCACTTTGGGCAAAAGCGGACCTTAATGGTAGGTAGATTTTAGCGCTTAAGCGAAGCCTATGGCATTGGGGGTCAGACCCAGGACAAGTTGCTTTTCGAGCAGAAGCGTTCCTTACTGGGAGGTAATTTTGACGCTTAGGTGAAGCCTTTGGTGCTGAGTGCAGATCCCAGGTCAAGTTGCTCTTTGGGCAAAAGCAAACCTCATGGAAAGGCGAGTTTGTTGCTTAGGCAAAGCCGTTGGCATTGGGAGCGAATCCCAGGACAAGTTACTCTTTGGGCAAAAGAGAACCTCACGGAGAGGAGAGTTTAAAACTTAAGCAAAGTCTTTAGCAGTGAGTCTGGAACTTCTCAAAGTTGCACTTCAAGCAAAAGCGGGCCTCGCGGAGAAGCAAGTTTGAGATGTTCTGATTCGAAAGAAATGACACCCACTCTGGCCAAAGCTGGTTTTACCCATAATAGCGTTTAAGCCACTTGGTGTTGTAAAGTATTTTTAGCATTTCCCCTTGCATTAATCCCAGGGTGTAGTATCCGCTTTCGGAAGCTGCAAGGATGATGAAAGGTCCTTCCCAGTTTGGAGAGAATTTTCCTGTGGGGATCTTTTGCTGCATGGTCTTGATGGTCCTCATCACCAAGTCCTCGGATCAGAATTCCTTTGGGCAAACATTTTGTTTATAGGTTCGCACCATTCATTCTTTGTAGAGTATTGCGAATTGCTCGACTTTGGCCCGTCTTTCGACTAAAAAATCTAAACTGGCCATTCGGGCGTGATGCTCATCTTCAGGGGTTCAGAGTATGCTGCATGAAAAGGCGATGCAAGCCGATTCCACTTTAATTTCAGCTGGCAGCATAGCTTCATCTCCGTACACCAATGAGAACGGTGTGACTCCCGTGGAAGTCCGAGGACTAGTCCTATAAGTGGTAGCTTTTTATGCCAGTCTCGCTGACTGTTGTGCACGGTGCGGCTAATTATCCTGAGTAGCACTTTGTTGGTCACCTTTGCCTCTCCGCTTCCCTGAGGATAGTACAGTGTGGATACGTAGTGGGGTATCTCATATTCCATGTTCTTGACATTTTTTGCATGGTTAGGCGTATACCGTAGCGTCCTCCTCCATAGTAAGTCAATAGTAGCCTATGTCGTGTGCCAGTTGGAAAAGGCGCCTATGCCCTTGGTGTTCTCGCTCGTGCAACTCCCGGAGGACCATGTTTGCCTCGAACATTCCCAGGCACCTCAATGGTTGTCTTCCAAAACTCATTCGATAGAGTGTACCATTTTGAAGCACGAACCTTCTGACTCGCCTCAGTAGCTTTTGGGAAGTCTTTCTATCTTCTGGGAGGCGGTTGTACTTGAGGTAATCTAGGCAAGGCTATCGCCAATCCACTTGTTCTTCAGCGGTTAAAACCTCCGTATGTTGAGGTGGGCTTTGGCATGGCAAGCAGGCATTTTGGAGAGCTTGTGCTTGTTAACTCATGGTAGGTCAGTAGTAGCCCAGGTGTTTCATACGCCATCCCAAGGTCAGCCCTAAAGTCAGGCCACAAGTTACCTCGTGAACCTGTTGCAGTACTTGCAAGCTTTCTTCCTCCCTAAGACATCGGGTCATTGCTCCATCAGTCGCGCGGTAATAGAGGACCCCGTGGAGTAGGGTAAACTTCTTAGCGATCTTGTTACTGATGTTTTGTTGGGCAGGCGCAAGGTTGAGCATTGTCATTATTAGCTCTTGCCAGTCTTTTTCTTGGAGAGCTTGTTCCTCTCGCATCCAAATGGTTGGCATGGGTCGGTTGACTATGGCGATGCTCTCTTTTATTTTACCTTTCGGTAGCTTGGAGGCAAGTGTCGCCAAGGCGTCAGCATGCCTAGTGGCCACTCGCCCCATGTGTGTTAGGGTAACTCGGTCAAATTCCTTGATCAACTTCAGGGCCTCGGCCCTGTACGCAGCGAGGTGAGGTTCTTTAAGAGTGAAAACTCCATTTAGCTGATTTACCACTAGTTTCGAATCTCCTTTGATCTTGATGTCCTTAACCCCCATATCTTTTACAAGGGAGAGGCTAATGAGGAAGGCCTCGTACTCGGTAATGTTGTTGAAACAGGAGAAAGCGAGTTTAAAAGAGTAGGAAAATGACTCTCCTTGAGGTGAAGTGAGTACAATCCTAGCCCCACCTGACTCGGTTGTGGTTGTGGAGATCGTTACCCTTACCCCCGGGGAATGAGGCTAGTAAATCTGTCATAGCCTGTCCCTTGATGGCTTTCAATCTTTTGTACTGCATGTCGAACTCAGATCATTGCAGTGGACATTTCGCAAGCCGACTACTGAGGGCTAGCTTAGAAACGAGGTAGGTCGTGGGGTCTGACTTAGAAATAAGGATGACAGCGTTCAATAGCAGGCAGGAGCAGAGTTTTTGGGTAGAATTGATCAAAGCCAGGCACGCGCGCTCGACCTTAGGGTACCAAGTCTCTGTGTCCTTTAGGACGCGGCTGACGTAGTACACTTGTCTCTGAATACTGCCTTCGAATTAGGCAAGTAGCACGTCTATAGTTCGTTCGGTGGAGGCGGTGTACAGTAGGAGGGGTCCTTTTGTGGGGGTTTCATGACAGCGGGGGAGGTGAGGACTTTCTTGAGTTAGTCGAAAGCTTCCTATTGCCTGCTTCCCCATTCAAAATTAACCCCTTTATTCAACAACGGCATTAGGTGACTGATGGCCTCAGCTAGGCCTGATATGAGGCGCCAAATGTAGATGATTTTGTCCATCTAGCTTTGGAGCTCCTTGCAATCTCTTGATGCTTGCATGCCGAGTATTGTCGAGGGCTTGTCTGGATCAACCCTGATTCCTTCCTTAGTCACAATGAACCCCAAAAAGCTTTCGGCAGAAATGCCAAAGGCGCACTTCATTGGGTTCATTCGTAAATTTAAAGTCTCGTTAACGTTGGAAGACTCGCCTCAGTATCGCTATGTGTTACTTTCTTGACTTGACCATAATGTCATCCACATAGTATTTTAGCTCTTTGTGCATCATATCATAGAAAATAGTGGTCATTGACCATTGGTATGTGGCCCCAGTGTTTTTCAGTCTGAAGGGCATGCCAGTGTAGTAAAAGTTACCAAAAGGAGTTCAGAAGGTTGTTTTCTCTGCATCCCTAGCTGCAATCTTGATTTGATTGTATTTGTTGTACCCTTCCATGAAGGAGAACATCTCATGTTCCGCTGTAGCGTCAGCGAGTATATCGATGTGGGCTTGATGAAACCCGCTGTCAAGAGCTTCTGGATTTCGCTCTTGATCTTATCCTCTAAGTCTGGATGGAAGGTGCGAGCAGGTTGCTTAACGGGCTTGTTTGAGGGGTCTATATGCAAGGTGTGGGCAACCAAGCCCTGATCTAGGCCAGGTATTTCATCATAGGTCCAAATGAAGACATCCCAGTACTCTATGAGCAGTTGTATAAGATGTTCTCACTCCTTAGCAGTTAAGGTGGTGCTTACCAGAATGGGCCATGGATCAGCCTCCGTCCCTAGGTTCACCATGTATAGGGTATCTACGGCTGACTTGACCTCATCTTGTAGCTGAGGAGGCGCCTCCAATATTACCTCCGATTCTTCCACTATGTTGACTTGGTGGGGAAAGCTGTCGCCCTCCCCAGCTGATTACTATAAGTGGCAGATGTGTTTTCCATTTGGTAGGGTAATTCGTGTCACCGTATGCCTTTCGAATCGAGAGGGATTAGCAGTCGGATTTTGTTCTCATTTCAGACCCAGGTTTGGGCTTCTTGCTTGAGGGATTGGGCTTCTTCTTGGCCCAGCCGTTGGTAGTGTTTGTATGCCTCTATCCAGTTGGGCAGTGGTGTGCTATGTATACGCTCTTGGGTCTCTCCCAGGAGTGAGAACATGTCGTAAAAGGTGGAATCCACCAGATGGGCTTCTTCTGGGGCAATGGAGCATTTAAGGCGAGGATGGGGTGCA
Organism: Macleaya cordata; assembly: GCA_002174775.1. Taxonomy (NCBI): domain Eukaryota; kingdom Viridiplantae; phylum Streptophyta; class Magnoliopsida; order Ranunculales; family Papaveraceae; genus Macleaya; species Macleaya cordata. Next base: position 9,143 of record MVGT01004317.1, read on the forward strand.
CTTTTCTGTTGAAAATTACCTTGATGCACTGATGTAAGTGGAGGCCACTATCCTGTGCTTGTGTAGCCAGGGTCGGCCTAACAACACATGGTATGAAGTGTCGGCGCCTAACATATAAAACATAGTAGAAGCGTGAAGGAGCCCTACTTTGAGATCCAAACTGACGGTCCCGTATGTATTCTGGTGCTGGCCGCCGAACCTGTAGACGCGAGTGGTGTTTCACGTGATCTTATGATCCAGAATATTCTGGACTTTGAGAGTGTTCATTGGAATGAGGTTGAGGGATGCTCCTGTGTTGATGAAGGGACGCCTGAATTCCCTCCCATTGGGTTTCACAGTCAAGTACAGGGGGCGCAGATGGTCAGCGTCATCCCCTTTGTTCCCTTCAGAAAAGGTGATGGTGTCTACAACAGCCTGCCTTCGAGATCTGGAGGGTTCCTCACAGAAAAGGTGATGGACGCATTGTGATTGACTTTGGCCATTGTAGATTGCTGTGATGGCCAATGCAGCATCATGCTGTTGGGCCGTACAGAGGTCCAGTGCATCGAAAAACATTTGGAATAGGATAGTGTTGACCAAAGCTGAGGCCACTCTGTCAATATTTTCTGTATTCACAATGAGCTCTTCCACGTACTCATTTTCACTTTCAATCTCTCTTTCTTCCAGCTCGTCATGTCGACGTTGGTGCATGGTGGTGTGCACATGATGCTTAGGCAGAGGGTCAGCCTCGACCAAGGCTGGCCTGTCACCTGTAATATCGAACTCTCCTTTGCTCAGCTTTTCAGCAAAGATCCACCGTAGTTGTCGGCCGTCATCTCCCCCCCAGTTGGAAACTGCATTTGGCTGCAGCGAAGTGAACCAAGTGAAGGCTCGTCCTGTGAGAGACTTTTAGAACTCCCATAGATAGAGATCTCCGTCGTGTTGGAAGTCTCTTAGAGCTTGCAGGTACCGGTATATGTACTCTTTCGCACTACCACTTCCCACGTAGAGGCTGAAGGCTGGAGGGACATACTCGGCAGGGTACGGCCGTTGGTTGAGTTCGGCAGGGTTAGGGGGTGAGACGATGAAGGCCATGGGTCCGCTTGATGCACATTTCTGCTCGTCCATGAACTTCTTTATGTCCGATAATTTAACATACTTGGAAGGGTGGTCTTCCCTTCGAGCAGGAGCCTGTTTTCCCAAGGTGTTGGTCGAATGTTGTTAAGGTGGCATTTTTTGTGCACGTTCAGGTGAGCAAGATTCCTCAACATGCATGGCCTCCGATGTGGATGTAGTGTCTCATTGTTCGGCCGGTGCAGCGTCCGCCATGGTGCCGGGTTGCTCATTCACCTCATTCTCGGCTTGTGGCATCTCGGTAGTAGGTCTTTCCCAGAGATGTGCGACGCGTACGAATGCCATCGTGTCCGCATTGGCTTTGGCCAGGGTCATTACATCTTCTCGGGCTCGTCCCAGTTCTTTGACGATTTCGTTCACCAACTGTAAAGTCGAGTCCGGAGTCCCGGGCTCCTGGCTGGTGGATGGGGCTCTGATCGGTGGTACCGACATGGCTGGTGGTATCGGAATGGCTGGTGAGGGTGCCGGATTAGAGGTATTGCCTGGGCTGAAAGAGGTTTAACCATAAGGTTGAGTAGGTAGTGATTGTCCTTCTGTAGGTTCCGTGTTGGAGCTTTCTTGAGGTTCTCCCATGGCTGCTTTCTTGAGAACACCTACCTCCCTAGTGGAGTCACTAAATTATTTGTGCCGGTAAACTGAGTAGGGTACATGTGGGTTTACAGTCCCTGATAGTCTGGAGAGATGGGCACAAGTCCTTGCCTAAATCACAAGAGGTGACCGTTCAGGGATCGTAATAATTATAAGAAAGCAGAATAGACGCAGGGGAGGAGAAAGTAAGGCCTCAGAGTGGTGGACAATGAAGGAAGGAGCTAGAGCCATAGAGCTTTTGTTGTCTCTTGCCGTGAGAGTCATCTATAGTTTGTGTGTCTATGTGTTATTCTTGTTCTTCTTATGGTCCTCATGGTTCTCTTCTCTGGTGTTTTGTAACTAGATTTGTATTTCCATGCATAGGTTGTGTACGAGAGTGGAAGGCCTCTGTGTTATTCCCTCTACCTTAGGACAACTGGCTTACGTGGATTTGGAGGCTGTTAAAGGCCCCGAAAAGAGAGAGCACCTGGTACTCATTGAGCTGCTTCTCGAGTCCCGTCCCAGATGATGAGTAGCCAAACGCAATGATGTTTCTAAAGTTGGTAGAGTACGATAGAGATTTCTTTTGCTCGTGATTGGCTCTTTTATTGTGCGCTTCGTTCCTTCATGCGAAAGGGGATGTAGATGCCGCCTTCGGACATCATTTGCCGTTGCCTGTCCAGCCCTCCAGACCTTGAACCTTTGTTTTCCCCCCGTTGAGCAAAGACTATTGTTTGGGAAGAGATGGGTGCCGCCCTGAGTTCGTCTCATGTCGTTGTGATGAGCTATTTTGTTTGTAATGTCGGGACCGCTGATGGTTATAGTCGTAGCGTGGTTGTTGCCATATAGGCCGGTGAGAGGATGTCCATGTGGGCAGATCAAAATCCACCTATAGACACCTAAATTTGGTTAACTTAGAGCACCTCAGTGATTCCGTCAAAACCAGTCGAACAGAGTTTGAAAACGGAACCTGAAAGAGTCGAAACGAGGCAAAAGAGTTAAAACCTGAGCTAATGCCTTAGGAACTCCCCAAAAATCTCTGAAAACTCTTAACAAAGCTCTGGAAACCCCTGAAAAAGCACTGAAAGGTCTGAAAAATACAGAATCAACTCCGAAAAACCTCAAAAATGAACTCGGAACACCTGGAAGACACTAAAGTGACCCAAAAAGCCCTAGAACTAGGAGGCTAAACCGCCTGAACCAGGGGCTGCCATGTTGCAGACAACTTGGGCACATATCCCAGGGATCTGAGCATATCTTGAAGATGCACGCGCATCTTCAAGATGTGCTCAGAATAGACCCCAAGGCCTATATAAAGGCCATCCCCCTTTCTTTATTTAGGCATATCTGAATCACTTCAAGCTTGGATTTTCTGCATCCAAGAGTCCTTTTGTCTTTGATTTCCTGAATCTCAAGAAGGTTTTTCATTCAGAGTTCAATCCACTTTCGAATTTCAGAATTTCGTGTACGATTGTCTCCAGGTCATGTACACTTTCTATTTCTAAAGCTCGATAATCTCTTCGAAGGCTCCCTGCTGCCTTTGGGACGAGAACGAGAAATCGATTAGGAATCAGTCAGAAACCTATCGAAACTAGAAAAACAAGAAAAATAGTAACGAACCTCTGACCAAATCTCCGATCAAATCCAGGAAGCACTCAGGTATATACTCAATACTCTTAAACTCTTTACGATTTATTGTTCAAAGATAGTGCATTCAAGCATTGTAATTCTTTTTAAAAAGCAATAAATCGTAAACCTTCAAAACAAAAACTTGTTGTTATCGTTAAAGAAATATCAATATAGCATGTCTCTGAGGGAACATGCTCTCTAGCATGACTCCATAGTACGCTACATAATATTAGATAGTGTTCGGGATGGCAAATCTTCCCAATTCAAAACGAGAGAAAACTCTACGATTGACAGCATGATCAATTCGTGGAGAATTCAAGCAAAACCGGCATGACTCGTCAATATCTTCAAAACTCCTTCCAATAAGGAGAGAAACACCAAAGCTCCGCCCACGAGGAGGTTTCTTTTACAAAACCGGCACGACTCGTTAATCAATCTCTTTTCAAAACTCCTTTCAAGTAAAGAGAGAAACAAGGGAACTCCGCCCACGAGGAGGTCCCACTTACAAAACCGGCACGACTCATTAACCATCATCCTCTCACGCTCCTTCAAATAAGGACGCATCGTCAGCACGACTCGACAATCACAATCTTCTCACGCTCCTTCAAAGAAGGACGCATCATCTGAGTTACGGCCATTCCTCATGAGAATGCTAAGTTCTCTTCAAATGAGGAATAGTTGTAGCCCAACCACTAGTATGGAAAAGTTCTCAAAGCGAGAGATACAGAGATCTCCCAGAGTACGAACAATTCACCTAATCCCTCTAGATCGCTGAGGCACGCAAGTCAGAATAGGCAAAGGTCAGATCATTTACACTAATGTACTTATCTTTCCTACTTTATTTTCTTATAAAAAAGGGGGAGCGGCAGTTTAGTCCCTTTTAACAGGGAATAATATCGTTCAGTCCTAGCAATAACATTTATGACACTTTAGTCCAAAAAACACAGAAACCACATGTGCGCTTCTTAGAGGACTAAAATACCCTCGCGGTTAATAGACTGAGTCTTCTTCTCCAGCGAACCAATTGCCGGAAACGACACAAAACGCAATTTTCGAACAGATCTGAAGTAGTTCTTCACAACAAAACACAAAATCATCCTTGAATCTGTAAGTTTCGAAGAACATCTTACTTTAACGAACAGATCTGAAGAATCTTGTTTTGCATCTTTTAAGAACTATTTTTCATTATTAACGAACAGATCTGAAGAAGTGACTCTCTGGAAAACACAAAAACTTCTATGGATCTGTGAGATTCGAAGGAACACTTAGTTTAAAGAACAAATAAATCTAGTTTTGCAAGACAACTAACAAATAAAGAAAGCCTTTTGAAAGTTTTTGGGCAAATTTAGATTTCAAAATGTATTTATTTATAGCTTTAGATCGGTACTTTTTAATATAAAATACAACCACTACTGTCAAAAGAGACAGAAAAAAAGGATTTCAAATTCGAAAAAGTCCATTTCGAGTACAGTGAACTTAAATAATAAAGAACAAAACAAAGTGCCAAATCTTGATTTTTTGACATTTGTACCATTAAAGGACAAAAAAAAACATGTTAGGACCACATGAAATAAATGAGATTCTAATGTTCTATTGTTTGCACTATAGAATTTGCACAGTTAAATGTATGCAAAATAGAATTTGCACACATTTGCATATAAGAAAAATAGAATTTGCAAACATGTGCAAGTTTGCAAAACAGATTTTGCAAAATCTGTTTACACATTTAAATGTATGTAAAACTAAATTTGCAAGGTTTAAAATTTTTGCAAAACAGAATTTGCACAGTTAAATGTATGCAAAACAGATTTGCACACATTTACATATAAGAAAACAGAATTTGCAAACATGTGCAAGTTTGCAAAACATATTTTGTAAATCTGTTTGCACATTTAAATGTATGCAAAACTAAATTTGCAAGGTTTAAAATGTTTGCAAAACAGAATTTGCACAGTTAAATGTAGGATAATTGGCAAAAGAGAAGACTAAAGAGATAGAAGCACAAAAAAAACAAAAACCAAAAGCACTTGAGGTGCACAATGAAGGCCACAGCTGAAGTTGTGAGTCATCTTAAGAACAAAATAATAGAAAAACGCATAAAGCAGTTTAGAAGGACTCCATTCTTCAACCTCTTTCAAGCATTCTACAATGGATGGATAGAATGGGAAACAAACACAAAAACAACAACTGCAATCTATAAAGTTCTATTAAGATTTAGAGGTATTGATGAAGGTTTTCTGATAAAAACACATTGATTGACATGACTCCAGAAGATATCTCGATTCTCTTAGGAATGAAAATGGAAGGGAAGGAAAAGAATCCATTCCCTGGAAAAGCAAGCAAAAATTACACCAAGGATGAATTTGGTAGAGAATATAATTAAAAAAAAAGTGATTGAGAAACACCTGTAGAAAGTTGTTAGCATTCCTGGAAAAGAATTAGATTTCATGAAACTGCTCATACTTCACATGGCAGAAACATTTTTGTTCAACTCACAAGCAGGGGGAAATGTTTTAGTGTCTATATTGCGTCTTTTAAAGGATGTCGATACAATCAACAAAGTATCTTGGCCTAAGACTATCATCTCATATATGCTAGAGAAGATTGAGAAAAACAAAAGAAAACCAATGAGTGCTTCATGGGCAATTATTCTCATACCTGTAAGTTTTGAATATTAAGAAAAAAAACAATTGCATAAGTAATTTACATTTTGCATAAGTAATTTACATTTTGCATAAGTAATTTACATTTTGCAAACTTTGATACTAATTATGGTTATGTTTGTTACTTGCAGTACTGGTTGAGTGAGCACGCCAAGATTGCGGAAATGATAAAGGGTAAAGAGTCTTGCATTCCAAGAATAGCAAGATGGAACATAGAGGACCTAAGCCAACATTTCTCAATCAAATTGAGATCTTTAAGGGATGAAGATGTAACTAAATAGTGTAAACTCAAATTCAAAAAATCTAATTTGCTGCAGCAAAGATATTTAAATATTTGTTAGTGATTTGTGTTAATAAATAAATATGAATGCAGGTGAATATTGATTATAGGCATGAATTGTCTTTGGAGGAGATGACTCTGTTTGTAAAAGTTCAAGCTGAGAACTTAGGAGAAAAAGAGGAAGAGAAAGAGGAAGGGAAAGAGGAAGGGAAAGAGGAAGGGGAAAGAAATCGGCAACTGTTGGAGGAAAATTATAAGTTGAAAGAAAAAATTTCTAGTTTGGAAGAAGACAAAGAGAGGATGGTTGTAGAACTCACTGATGCTAAAACCTTCATGTACAAATTAGAATCAGAAAAGAGAAAGCTAGAACAAAATCTAGAAGAAGCAATGAAGAAACTGAAAGATTTTGTCGAAGAAAATGAAAAGTTGAAAGATAATCTGTACAGTGTTGGTGAAGCAACTGAATTAGCAACATCTTCTGTTTTAGGTGTTGGGAACCAAACACCAAAGAGTCTGGAAAATGTGGGTACTGATTTTCAAAATGAAGGAACTGCAATTGAAAGAAACACTGAAGTGGAACAAATGGATAAGGAAGAAGATATTAAGGATGAGAACATCACCCTAAAATAGTTAGAAACAGATTTGAAGAAGAAAAATCAAGTCAAACAATCTTCATTGGTGGTAAGAATTAAAAACAAACAGAGAACAGAGAAAGAGATTGACAAAGACTTTTTTTCTGTACCACCTCCAAAGAAGCAAAAGAGGTCTGCTCCAAAGAAAGCTGTGTCTGAAGAAATTGGTTTAATGGAGAAAAAGCAAGAAAAACAAAAAAAGAAAAAAGAAAAAGAAAGATCAGGAAATAGACAAGAACAAAAAAGGAAAAAAAGTTGTTGAGGATAATCTTGAGGAAAATCAACAAGTCAGCAGCACAGTGGTAAAAGAAAAGCAGTTCAAGAACTGGACGGAGAAAAAAATATGGCAAAAATTGAGAGAAGAGGAAAAGCCAATAATACGAGAATACCTGGCTATAGCGAAACCAATGTAAGAATTCTAACCTCTCCTTTAAATATAGCAAGAATTAACAGTTAAATATTGCTTAGAAAAAACAATTTTGCACATGCAAAATCAATTTTGCGCATGCAAAAACATTTTTGCGCATGCAAATTAGTTGCTTGATCAAAAGTATGTAAGGAACTCTTGATATTTAAGATAACATTCAAAATTGCAGGACTGCTGCCTTTCAATGGGAAGAGAAACAAATGGTGATTACAGGAGAAGTACTTGAAGAGCTAATGATGAACATATATGTGGAATCTTCCATTATTAACTGGTACAGTGTAAAGTTGCTGAAGAAAAAAAAAGGCACTTTTTGATAAGAGTGTATTCTTCACATCAACACTATGGGTAATCAACTACACTGAAAACTGAATATAGAGGTTACTTAAAAATTTCACTTAGTATTTACTAATCTTATTCTTTTATCTTTTTTCCAGACATTGATAAAGTATGAGAAAGCTGGGAATGAAATAGACAAACTTTTTCATGCACTAATACGAGAGAAAGTGAACAATGAAATCCATTGTTTGTTCTTCCCATTAAACAATAGAGTTAATGAGGATAAAACCAAAGAGGGATTTCACTGGTCACTGCTGCTGTATGATTTACCTGAAGATCAATGGCTCCACTTAAATTCTTTGTGGCCGGGTAAAGGGAAAAAAGATCAATGCTACAATGAAGCTTGTCAGATGGTAAACATTGTTTTTGAATATCAAAATATACTCATTGTTAATTATGAAACTGCAAATATTGGCCAAAACACTGTTCTTTATAGCAACTGCATATATTGGAATCAATCAACAAAAATAGCAAGTTGACAAATTTGCCAAGACTAAGAAAGAGTGTGAAAAAAATGAAATGCCCACAACAGAAGACTACGTAAGTTCAAAATGATGTTTTAAAGTTAATGTACAACAAAAAAACATAGTTTGCTTGAAACTAATGTTAGGTTTTACATGTTTGAATTTTCAGTGTTGACTGCGCCCTTTTTGTCTGCAAGTTCATGAAATGGTTGGAAATTCAAAGTTTTTCATTGCAGAAGACATTGGCAATGATATAGAGAAAAAGACTCAAAGAATGCTGGCAAAATTCACTTACAAATTGCTGAATGACAAGTTTCATAGTTGGACTAAAGATGGAGATCCTGATGCACTCATGAAGTTCATGTACTAGGAAGAAAATATATTGAAAAAATTAGAAGTTAGAACTTTTTTTTTGTAATTTTGGTATGTTGAAGATGGAAGAATGTTGAAAACAATTACTGTTTGTTTTGCAAGTTTTATTGAATACTAGTTCAGATGTTTATAGAAAGAAGGTTTTTTACAATTCCCACAAATTCGTGCCTTCTAAACATCAGTTGCCTTCTTCTTCATCTTCTTCTTCTGCACTTCACCAAAACTCAAAATCCTACTTTTCTTTGGCCTACCAGGACCCCTTCTATTATTTGGAGGTTGTATTTCACTTTCACTAGGAACCACCTTTGGCTTGTCAAAATTTGGAATGGGAACAATTGGATGAGCATAACCATTCTGGAAGTAAGCAGCAGAAAAATGAACATCAACAATCTGATATAGTGGAGCTCCATTCTCTGAATTGCACAAACAACATAAACACAAGGAATTTCCATATCTGCCAATGGAAAAAAGTACAAGAGTATTGCCCTAAATCAACCATATGTGAAGGGTCAGAGTGAACCTCAAAAACAAATTCAGAAGATCTAGTCAAGTTCCATGTACGTCCAACCTCTAATTTTTTAACCAAATCAGTCTCAATTGCAGGGCACAAAACACTATTCCATGACTTGGACTCCAAACAACGATCCGACATCATTTCCATCAACTTAAGACAAATATGGTCTACCATAGTAGTAAGTGGCATTGTGCGTTCATCTCTAATCCATGAATTAAAGCTCTCAGATAGAGCAGACGTTATTTGACCATACTGTTACGTAGGAAAGAAAAGGCATGCCCAATATTGTGGGTTAATGCTATCCAAAAACTCCTTCATCTTGAGGCCACCTTCTTTAACCAATGAATCATAATTCTCTTGAAATTCTACTTGGGGTTTTAACATTTTTTGCTTGGATTTTTGTGTTTTCTATTTTTTTGGATTTTTCTAACTTTTTCGATTTTTTTCAATTTTGGATATCTAATTTTTTTTGGATTTTGGATTATTTGATTTTTTTGGATATCCGATTTTTTTAGATTTTTGACTATTTGATTTTTTTGGGTTTTGGACTTTGCCCCTAATATGGGGTAGGATTTTTTGATTTTCTGAGAAAGGCGATAATTTATATGTATAAAGGAAGGTTTTAGGTCCAAATTGTCTTCTAGTTGATATGAGATTTCTATTGGGTCCTTTCTGGGATTGTATAGTCGGCCAAGAATTGCCCCTAGTTTTGAGCCACTGTCGGCTTCACTTCCCCCTAGTTTAGGAGTTAAGTAGTTTTCTCAAATGTAGTATCTCTTGAGTTGATCACTGTTTGTGAGCCTCTGGTGTTGGATTCCATCAAGATCTGTCAATTGTACAGCCTTACCGGGGAGGATCTTCTTTATGATAAATGGGCCTTCCCAGTTTGGCCTGAACTTGCCCCTGGGATCTGTCTGTAGGACCGGCCTAATTTCTTGGAGCACTAGATCCCCTTCCTTAAGATCTCTTGGGCGAACTTTCTTGTTGAAGGCACGAGTTATCCTCTACTGGTAGGCTTGTGAGTGGTAGGCTGCTTTTACTCTATTTTCATCAATAAAGTTCGACTCATTTACCCTGGATTGAATCCATTCGGCTTCGTCCTCGTTGCCTTCTTTAAGCACCCGAAACGTTGGGATTTCCACCTCGATTGGGAGTATAGCCTCCATGCCATATACAAGTGAAAAAGGAGTTGCTCCAGTTGGTGTGCATATCGAAGTTGGATATGCCCATAATGCTCATGGCAACTTCTCGCTCCAATCTTTGTAGGTCACCGTCATCTTTTTCAAGATTTTTACCAACGTCTTGTTGGCAGCCTCTACTGCTTCATTTGTCTGTGGCCTATGAGGTGATGAATTGTGGTGCTTAATCTTATAATGGTCGAGTAACTGACGAACTTTTGATCCGACGAAGTTAGTCCCGTTATCAGTAATGATCTCATAAGGCACCCAATATCGATAAATGATGTGATTTTGAATGAACCTTGCGGTGGGACCTCCCTTGATGCTTTTGCATGAAAAAGCTTCTGCCCATTTTGTAAAGTAGTCGATTGCCACAATAATGAAGATGTGACCGCTAGATGATGATGGTTTCACCTTCCCGACTACATCAATTCCCCATATTGAGAAAGGCCAGGGCGATGACATAGTGTTCAATTGTAATGAGGGAGTATGCATAAGATTTGCATGCACCTGACATTCATGGCATTTTAGCACGAATCGGTGGCAGTCTATTACTAGACTGGCCCAAAAATATCCATACCTGAGGATCTTCTTTGCTAGCATTCGTCCATTTATGTGAGAGCCACATACTCCTGCATGGACTTATTCCAGGATCTTCTTAGATTCTTATTAGTTTTCACACCTTAGCAACGTGCCATCTAGAGATTTCTAAAAGAGGATTTCTCCACATAGCACAAAATGGGAAGCCCACTCTCTGATAGACCTTCGATCCTTTCTGGTTGCACCTTCGGGGTACTCTTGGCACTCGAGGTACTTCCATATAGCATAATGCCGAGATTCAAATCCATCTTCTTTGTTCATTGCTTGCACCTAATAACAGTAGGCAGCTTAATCTTTCATAATTACTTTGATTGGTCGAATCGTTGCCCCCTCTGGCGTATTTATCCAAGATGCCAATACCGCATTCACACACTAGTTCTTGTTTCGATATACATGGTGAAATTCGGCCTGGTCAAATTCCTTAGTCAATTCTGTGAGGCATGCATGGTAGTGAGTTAATTCGTCGTGTTTTAACTTCCACTCTCTTAGGATTTGCTTTATAATTAAGAGAGAGTCTCCGTAGACCATTGACCTCTGGATGGAGATGGCCCGAGCTGCTCTTAACCCGACTATGCATGCCTCATACTTTGCCCCGTTGTTGGTGTACTCAAAATTTAACTTTATGGCAATTGGGGTTCTAATTCCATCCGAAGATATTAAAATTGCCCCTAGTCCTTTACCAAGCTGGTTACTGGCTCCGTCAAAGAACATCTGCCATGGCTCATCTTCTTGATCCTCAAGCTCTGTAGTTAGGATGTGTTCGTCCGAGAATTCGATATTTACTTGTCCTTCATCTAATAATGGATAGGCTGCAAGATGGTCAGCTATTGCCTTTCCTTTGATGGACTTTTGGGTGATGTCGAATTCGGACAACAGAAGCTGCCACCTTTGAGTCCTTCCTGAAAGTGCCACCTTCTCGAACAAGTATTTGATCGGGTCCATCCTTGAAAGTAGTAGCACAGAATGAGACAACATGTAATGTCTCAACCTTTGGGTAGCCCATACTAGCGCGAAGCATGTCTTTTCTAGTGCTGAATAGTTCTTTACATATCCTGACAACGTCTTGCTGATGTAGTATATGGCTCTTTCTTTACCACTTTCCTCATGATACTGTCCTAGTACTGCGCCCATTGATGTATCTGTCATTGTGATGTAAATGATTAAAGGTTTTCCTGAGGTTGGAGGGACCAATATTGGCGGACTCATCAAGTACTTCTTGATTTTGTCGAACGCTTCTTGACACTCCCCATTCCATATCTTCGGAGTATCCTTTTTCAATAATTTGAAGATAGGCTCACAAATCGGCATAAGCTGAGCGATGTACCTACTGATGTACTGAATCCTCCCTAAAAACCCACGGATCGCCTTTTCGTTTCTAGGCGAAAGAATTTCTGTGATTGCTTTCACTTTGGATGGATCCACCTCGATGCCTCTATGACTGACAATGAACCATAGCAGCTTCCCAGACTTCACACCAAATACACACTTATTTGGATTAAGCCGTAGCTTGAACTTCTGAAGGCGCTTAAAGAGCATGGTTAAGTCTTGGATGTGATCTTCCCTTCTTTCTGATTTTGCAATTAAATCATCTACATACACCTCGATCTCTTTGTGCATCATATCATAGAAGATGGTAGTCATAGACTTCTGGTAGGTTGCCCCTGTGTTTTTAAGTCCAAAAGGCATTACACGGTAGCAATAGACTCCCCATGGTATAATGAAGGAGGTCTTTGCCATATCCTCTTCTGCCATCTTGATCTGATTATATCCTGAAAACCCATCCATAAAGGATAATAAGCCGTGGCCGACGGCATTGTCAACCAATATATCGTTAGGGCTCGCTTTGTTGAGATTCCTATAATCGATGCACATCCGAACTTTTTCATCTTTCTTGGGCACCGAGACGATGTTAGCTAACCAATCTGTATAGTCAACTTGGACAAGAAATTTTGCATCTAATTGCTTTACGATTTCTTCTTTGATTTTGACGGTCCATTCCGGCCTTAGACTTCTGAGTTTCTGCTTGATTGGTTTTGCATCTGGGTAAGTAGGCAATCGGTGCACTACCATGTCGGTATCTAGCCCCTGCATGTCCTCATAAGACTATGCAAAATTATCCTTATACTCTCTTAACAACTCAATCATCGCTCTTCTTTCATCTGGGGATAACGCGGTGCCAATCTTGACCATCTGAGGTTGGTCTTCTGAGCCAAGGTTTACCAATTCGACCTCTTCCTCGACAGGCTCGGGCCTATCCTCATGCTTATCCAGCGACTAGAGGATCTCATTCGGAATTTCTTCTGGAACAAAATCCTCCTGGTCATCTCCGGATTCTTCATCATTGTCTTTCTCAAGGTTGAGTCCAAAAACCATTTCCTCAAAAACATTTTCATTCATAAACTTTTTTGAGCTTTTTGATTTTTCAAATTTTTTGTGACCTTTCAAGATTTCTAAATTTTTTTGCTTTTTTGAAAATAGAGGTACTTCTAAAGAAAACACACAGTCTGTCGGGGCCCATGAATCTCCCTCCTCAGACGAGGCTGCCCCATCTTCCTAATCATCTAGGTCGTTTTTTTTTTGGGTGCTGGAAGATGCTTCTCCAGCTCCTGATCCTGCATCATGGTTAGCTCTCACAGAAATATCATGAATTGAACGTATACGAAGATAAGGTTTAACGGAGGATTCTTTATGAATCATGCAAACTTGTTGCGTACCTGCGAGGCTTTGCTCCTTTACCTTTACATTTGCATGTACTCGTCCCATATTTCTTTTGCTGGGCGCAAGTGCCAGACGGTAGGCTATGGTAGTCATGCGCTTCTTTCCATTGGTTTCCCTGACGAACCTCTTCTTTTGGTATTTTTTAGCTAACTTAGTTGTAGAGAGATTGGCACTACCGGACAAAGAGCAGACAAGCAGGTGAGGATCAACCATTGGCTCTTCATGGATCATTAAAATATAGTCGTCTCCCACTAATTGCTTCTCTACTTCAGCTTTTACATCACTCTCTTGCTCTGGAATCTCTGCAGGATCAGTACTCTCGAATAGGTTGCTTACTCCTTCGAGCAGGGTCTCGTCCACCGGCTCATCTTGGCGGGCTGGAGCTGGTTTGTCTTTCAGGATGAACGTAGCCTTCTGAAATCTTGTCGAAGCAATGTTATCTTCACCCTTGCGGATGAACCACTAATAATATTTGGGTTGCTTTGCCCAGTCGATATCAGGTGTGACATATCGGTCCCCTTTGCTTTCGATTTGGGTCTCCTACTCTTTTCGGCGTTAGACCTTGTTATCTACGCTTCTGTCGGTCGGTACCCCAATCCAAAGGTTCCTACCTGTGCCTTCTTCTTGATACTCAGAGGTTCAATCCTTCCATGCAGATTCTTTCCTAACCCCATCCCCGAAAAAAATCTTTGAGTCCTCATGAGATATGCTACTCTTCTATTTCTATGATCAAACCTGCTCGGAATTTTTTCTCGCATTGGTGGTCTCCTTATAAGTAGGTTGACCTCCTCTTCAGCAAAGTTGCACAACTGCTTTTCAACCTCGATTATTGGGACAATATTCTTGCCATTTCGATTCGCGATCTCTTCAGTTTCATCACTGTCCCCGAAGATGACCACAATCCGATCCTTGAACGGAAACTTGACTTTCTGGTGCAGAGTTGACGATACTACTTTATGCTAGTGCAACCAGGGTCGCCCTAGTAACATGTTGAAATTTGCATCAATATCCATCACCAAAAAATATACCTCTGTATGCACCCATCCTGTTAGTATCGAGGTAGTAAATTTCCCCATGACAGATTTTTGACCGTTGTCAAATCCTTTTACCGTCCTTACAGTCCCATCATTAAAGGCCATATCTGATCCAGTTAAGCCCATTAGTTTTGCCATCTGCAAGGTAAAGATATTTACCCCCGAACCGTTGTTGATTAGGACTAGCGGTACCACCAAGTGGTTCCATCCTACAGTGATGTTCAAGGCTCGATTGTGTCTTGCCCCTTCTTTTGGGAGGTCTTCATTAGAAAATGATATGGTCCGAATGCTGCGGACATGGGCCACCATTGCTACTAGTTCATCAGGTGTGATTGCCATAGAAACTTGTATTGAGTTCAACGCTTAAAGTACTGCATTTCGGTGCTTGATTGATGCCTCGAGTAATCCCCACACCGAGACGTTCGTTTTTGTTCGCTTCATCTGCTCAATGACCAATTCATCTTCTTCTTTCTATTCCATTGGTCTTTGTTGTGGGACTTGAAATAGAGGAGCTCAAATATGCTGGTTTGAACGCTTTACCTGCTCGTGTCTGGTGCTGTAATTCATGACAATCTTCATCAACCTTTAAGGGGTCTTGCCACAAGTGATCATGCGATCTGAGATTGATGCATTCCTGTAAGTCAATGAGAGGTTTGAGTAGAACCTCCATTACTATAGGTAACCTCCTTGGTGGGGGTTTCACTATCGTGAATAATGGATCTTTCTTCTTTGCCTCTGCCCTCACGGCTTCACTGGTTTGCCCTTTTTCTGTGGTTTGAGCCATCTCTTTAGTTTGGATCGGCCATTGCGTCTCCAACCGTTTCTTGCCTCTAGCTACTAGATCTTGAAAAGTGATTGGAGCTTGGTGAGATGTTTTTGCTGAGTCATTGCTGACCTTCTCCTGAAATGTAGTTTGGACTGTTGCAACCTCCATGGATTTCTCCTTTTTAATTCGGCTTTGATTCTTCGGTCTCAATGTAGTTTATTATCTGCTGCCCTTCTAAGTGGTGAACAGGTAGGGGATTTGTGTGGACATTTGGTTATGCTGGTATTTAGACTCCAGCCATGGTGATTACTCCCTGTTCCAGCAAGTCTTGAATTTTATGACGAAGGGCCGGACAGTTATCTGTCAGATGACCAAATGATTGGTGGAATTGACAGTGCTCATTCAGGTTATGCCAGTATGGTGGTGGATTTGACACTGGCTTTGGCCTTATAAGAGTCACCAAACCTGCATCTAGCAATCCGGGCAAAAGCGCACTCATGGGGTGGCTTAATTTTGAAAACTCCCTGCGTTCTCCCCGTCTGGGAGCCCTTTGATTCTGTCGTGTGGCTTGAGCAAGATGGTTCCCCTGAGCTTGTCGATTTCCTTGTGCCTATTGGTTACCTTGTGCTGCAATCTGAAATGGCCTTTGCTCATGGGAGACTTGTGTTGTGACATGTTGCTTCTTGTGAGAGTTGTGAGAGGAGACATAGTTGACGTGTTCTTTCCTATTCCTCCTTCCCTCAGAGTCAGCTGCGGCTGCAGTCATTGTTGGCATATACCCATTCTTCATTGAGTCTTCTACATTTGTTGCAACTTCGATGAATTTCTCAATTCTCTTCGGTGTAACCAAACTCAAAGCAGCTTGATATTTTGGACTTAAACGTTTTCTGAGAATAGAAATCTGCTCTCCCTCAGAAGGGCGTTCAATCATGCTTCTAACTTTCATTCTCCATTTTGCCACAAAATCGATGAATGACTCGTCGGGCTGTTGCTATAGAGCTTCCAACTGCCTTCGCATAACTCTACTATCTGTCCCATATGTGAAGTGCTTTATGAATGCATCCCCTAACTGGACCCATGTTGGGTATTTGGATCGGTCCAATTCGATTATCCATTCTAAAGCATCTCCAACCAGACTCCTTTGGAAGAGATGCGCCATCATGCTGTCACTTACATGTAACGGCCTCATGTTTCCCATGCACATGATTATGTGGGCTTTGGCTGATCCGGTCCCATCATACTGCTTCATTTCTAGGTACTTGAATCCGGGTAGGAGTTCTTCATCTGGGCATTGATACCAAGAATCGATATCATAAGTAGTTCCTCCTTCCAAGCGCTTCAACCTCTGTTGGACATCAACCATTTCTTACTGGGTAGGAATTGCCTTATCCTTCTGCCTCGCATGCCACTCTTCTCGTAGCTCTTCTTCGTCATCTGACAAACATTGTTGAGAAGGTGTTTTCTTGACCGGGGGTTTCAGAGGAATGTCAATAAAGTCATGTACTAGGTAAGTTTTTCTAGGATCTTGATAGTGTGTACGAGCAGCCTCCTTAGTTTTCATATTTGTAGCTGAGCTTTGTGCCTTTTCGGTGTGACCCAAAGGAGTAGGTGTGTTATCTTGATGTTGGTTGTTGGAGGCCACTTTTTCAGACAGTATCCTCTCGATAGTCGGCCTTAGGTCTTCTTTCAGGATTTTCTCTAAACATACTCTGAGCATTCTTTCCATTTCTGTCATGCTACCACCATCATCTATTTGATCCGGCATGTTTTCACTATGCCCACTGAGACTGAATTCTGACCCTGTGCTTAATGAATTCTCAACCGTTCCAGCCTTCTTAACTATCTAGCCCAAACTCTTTTTGCGCATTTTCCCGTGGCTACTGCTCAGGGCTCCTACATTTTAGACAAAAGAATTTCGTCAGAACCACAAGAACGTCCTACGTGAGTCATGCCTCGGGATTTGTGGAGCATGTATGCATTCTTTTGGGTTATCCTAAGGATACAATCTATCACAGCTATATGAATGCATGCTTAAGGCTCAACTAGACTCTAGTTGGGTGGTTAGGGTACTTCGCAATATACCTCGCAGCACTAAGCTGGTTTTTGTTACGTACTAAGGTTGCGCTTTTCGACCGTTATTCCCATACGACCGCTTGGTCAGGACGGTATCTACTCAGTCAGGGTTTCATTAGATCTGATAGGATCAAGAGAGAGTAACGAGATGCAAATGCAAAAATGAATGGGTGCATGCAGTGTGTGTGTGTCAACCCGAGAAGTGTGTAATCATAAAATTCCAAAGAAATACCCTTAGTTGTTTTTTGAATCAGATTCCTGCTATCCCTAGCAGAGTTGCTAGCTGTAGGATCCGTGAAAAAACTTTTTTCTCCTCGGCCGCGAACGACTAAAGAGAAACGATTTCTCGTATTCCTAACTGGGGGTGGAATCATCTAATGTACTTATGGAGTCGCCACCTGATTAATCTGGGAATCAGGACCCAATTTTGGAAAATCGTTTTGTTTTAGTAGAAAACTTGGCGATCTTACGACTTGTCTGGTCTACGTAGAAAGATTCTTGGTAAGGGAATCCTGGCACGGGTCGGGAAGGTATTAGGCACCCGACAACCGCCCGATCGTGAGATCGGCCTCTACTTCATGACTAAGAGTATTTGGGTGGAATTTTATGATTAAAAATTATTACATTACGCTAAGAAAGAGTGTGTATAAGAAAGGTAAGTTCAAGCCCCTCTAGTATATGTTTCATGCAATTGAGGTTTTGGGGCAAAAAGTAAAACACGCTCTGACACATAAACTCAAATTTACGTGTTGCAAAATTGCAAATAGACTTGCGTCTATTTACATACAAGTAATGTTGGTCGCGAACCTCTCTTTACGGCCAACGAGAAAACAAAAGGATTCATCACGACTATGCAATCCTAGATGCACAGTAGACTAGTCCTGCAACAAAGTGTGAAGGGACTCTGGACCATTCACATATGAGGTAGAATATATGTGACCATGAGTTGTATATGGGAATACTGGGGCCCACACACGTGCTCAAAATACGTGTGGCTAAACTGGAAAGCCACCTGTAAGCACTCATGATATACGAGTATTTTTATTTTAAAAAATGATGACACTCGCAAATCAGTTATGCTCATGACCCAACTGGGATTTCCTCGGAAACACGTGTAAACTGGGATACACATGGCGACGAGATGCTCTTTCTTTTGAAAAAAATGAATGACATGTCTTAGGGAAGATCTAGAAGTCCTAACTACAATTTCTAATACCTAGCGTTAAACATGATCCAAATTTTAATAGGCAAATGCTTCGACGAAATGACGTGCTTTAGGGAAGATCTAGAGTCCTAATGAGGATTTCTAATCCCTAGCGTTAAGCATGATCCAAATCCTATTACAAATGCCTTGGTTAAGTGATATGCTTTAGGGAAGATCTAGAGTCCTAACTAGGATTTCTAATCCCTAGCGTTAAGCATGATCCAAAATCTAATGCAAAATGCTTTAATTAGTAGAAAACTTTGTTTCTTTTCTTTGTTTTGAAAATCTTGATTATTGCAAAGGTGGGGTTAGTCTAAGAATTAACCCAACTAATCGAGTGTGCAAGACCATCGACGTGGCATAGACACACATGTCACACTTAGGAGTGCTAGTCCATGGTGGTCACATTTCGACGAGTTTAGGTAAATTCCTAACCTAATCCCAAAATTAACACATAACCTTAATTTCTAATGCATTTCTTAAACTAAGGAGCCTAACTTAGATTAACTAATCTAAAAGGGAGAAACCTAGTTCAATTTTATTTGATTGGTTAGGGTTTTGGATTATGGTTTTAGGCATATCCGAGCCCAAAAGAGAAAGGTGGGCCTAAGCAAAGATGTGTTTTTGCTAGGCCCACACAAGAAAATGGGTTTATGAAGCCCAATTCCAGGATGTGAGTTTAAAACTCATGAAACAAGTCCAACACTCAACAAAAGAGTAGAGTGGGCTTGCTTGAAGATGGGCTTACCAAGCCCATAAAGCTTATTTGAAATTTTATTCTCATTATGGGTTGATTTCTAAGGCACACTATCAAAAGTGACAAGTTTCTAATGTAAACCCTAGGGTTTCACTTAAAACTAAGGTTGATATACTTTAATTTAGACCAACAAAATGAAGTATTAATGTGAAATTAGCAAAATAAGTAATTCTACACATCAAACATTCACTTAGGCATTTCATCTAACACATTTAAAGTGAACTTTCAAACTATCATAACTTCTTCGTTTCACAACCTTTTTGACTCATTCTTGAACCCATTTTGTATATTTTTTCATGATCTACGAGACTATATTTTTACATTTTTCATTTCATGCTTGTACGAAAAGATTCCAGCACGTTTTTGGCCTCTTTTATGGTGTATTGACTTGAAAATCAACCCCATACACCCAAATGCTAGATAACATGGTTAAATGGTTGATATTCTTACTAAACATATCATTTTCGGCACTAAACATGAATTTTATGAAAAAAAAAATATTATTTTATGATGAGATGATATACAAAAGAGGCCAATCTTGTTAGATTATCAAATCACTTATTATTTCATGATATATGAACATTAACTAAACTAGTACTTATCTAAAATGATACATGAAGATTCATATATGTTAAAAAATGATGAAAAAGATCACTAACAATGTTATATTTATTCTAAAAAGGCAACTAATTAGTACATCAAAATAAACCCAAGAAGTGAGATTAATGAAATGACAACATTTATTCACTTTCTTTTTAAACTACATTATACAACACTTAAAAAGGGAATCTCTACAACAAGTAAAAAGGGGGTATAGCCTTCATTTCCTCCATTTCTTCATCACTAGTATCACTAGTATTGGAGGATGAGTCGGAGTCGTCAAGAGTGACCTTCATTGCTTTCTTAGCTTTGGCTGAAGCTTTGTTTGGACATTCATTAGCCATGTGTCCAAAGCCATGACATTTGAAGCATTGAACTTCTCCAGAGTTCTTCTTCTCAAACTTTTTATCAAAGTTCTTGACTTTGTCATGTGGCCT
>MVGT01003763.1:0-29524 GCA_002174775.1 Macleaya cordata
ACCGTTCTTGATGATGAGTGAGTTTTGCACGGAGGATACGCCTGACTCTTGACACAAATAGGCCTCCATTTGATCGAGTTGTTCTATCATGAACATTGACAAACCTTGGGGACCTTTCATATACTATTAATTAAGAGAATGGTCTTTTTTGAGGCTTTTTACTTTTAGTGCCCCTAGAAAAATTATTTGTTCACAAAGTTTATGCAAAACTACGAAGAACAAAATAGTCACAGTTTACCCTTGGTAAAAGGGTATTTTAGTCTTTTTACACTGTATTTACCACAAAGTCAATCCCCCTCCTAGATTCTCTCCAACTTCCTTTCTCTACTCCACTCACATTTTTATCCCTCTCTCTATCTTTAGAAACTACTCAAAACTTCCTTATACACATCTATTTATCTATTTATACTATCTATACTATTATATTAAGCCAATTGCTTTTTTTGAGGCTTTTTACGTTAAAACTAATAAACCCCTAAAAATCCTAACTTTGAGGGCGTTTTAGTATTTTTATCAAAAAACCAAATCTCCGCATTCTAAAGAAACAATTTCTATATATGTTTGTTATTCCACGATTTTCTCCCATAATTTTCTCTTCCCTAAAATCTCTCATTTAGCACAACATTTTTAAATTGTAAAGAAACAGATCTTAATCTTCTACTCCACCATTTTCTACCTCTTTTCTCTCTTATCCCACATGGTTATTCCCGAAAGAAAAAAAAATAATCAACACCGATCCCCTTTTCCCTAGATGAATGTTGTTTTGACACTTTTTTTAGCCATTCTTATTCATTGTTCCATTCATTATTTGATGTTTAGTTTGTATGATTTTTTTTTTCTGTCTTCAGTCACTATGGACTTTTATAAGTTTTTTAAAAATATGTTTTTATATTATTATTAACTTTTTATTTTTATTCTTAGCAGGTTGAAGATGAGGCAAATTGACTCATGGTTCTAATACTAGATGAACTCAAAGTTGTGATACGAAAAGTTTTCTTTATCGTTTATTCTTTTCGAAGAATTTATTAATATTTGTTTTTGTTGGGGTTTATGCCCTAAAATAATTTAAATTAATAACATTGATAAATTATATTTATTAATGAGCATGATATTACATTCTTACTTTATCGATATGATGGATTAAGTATTGTTCACAAGATGATGTTGTAAGTAAATTATTTGTATGAAGTGTTCATACATGGAGAGATGTAATTTACTGGTTCCTCACATTCTTGTATTGTTCATAGTTAGTGATGAATCTGAACAATTCATCTGATAAGACTATAACACACTAAACTTCTATATTATAAGGTAATGTGTCTTCATCACCGGAGTGGCGACTGTAAGTCAATGTGTTGATGTATTTGAAATATACTGAACAAGTCAGACCGAATACTTTTTATGTTATTGTCAGCAAATAAAAAAATTCTAAAAACTTGTTGATTGCAAATGTCCTAAATCCTGAGAGCAGAGTATACCTTACAAGTTGGTTTCTACTCACTTTGATCTACTAAACAGTGAGGTCAGATAACGAAAACGTGATCCAATATTCTGGGTAGGTTGGGTGGTCGAAGTCACTTAGTAGGGTTACTTTGTGTCAATAAGGAATCCACACCGAAATGATATTCCCGTGGGAGCCTAATCAAGAGTATTAATTATTCTAGACTGTGCAGTGATCCTATAAAATATTTATTGAATTATTATAATAATTATACTGGTCTGATATGGCAGGCAAGGACTAAGATATAATTACCCAAAAGGTGCTGACATTAATAGTTAATGTTACATTGGTGTATAATGCGAATATTATTTAAGTAGAGGGACTATTTGCGGGTATTAGTGAGTAAAGGGCTTCTGAATAATATTCATTTACTTGAGAGTATTCAATTGCAGTAATTTAGTGGACTTAACTGCAATTAGATTTATTATTTGAGAACTATATGAGATATAGGGACTTCAAAGTAATAAATCAAAAGCTTAAGTACGTGGGGCCCATATGGACCTAACTTGGAGCTAAAGATATGGGAAGAGGGTCTTTCTCTATAAATAGAGATAGGGTTCATAAGATAGCCTACCCAAACTTGTGTTTCCAAAAACTCTCTCCCAGATTTGGAATTCAAGTTATGATCTAAAAGGTTTCAGAAACCCTAAATTCGCAGTACATTCCTGCCAAACTGAAAATCGATTTTTGAGGCACTTCGGGGCAGAATTGGAGGTTCGCTATTTCTGGTAAAGATTTATGGCCGAAATACAGTTACTGTATCTTTTCGAGTTTTCGACGACTGATCCAGAACGTGGGAGGAAGATCTAGGATTACATGTCAGCGTTCAAACGGTATGTATCTGATCTTCAAGTTATTATTTTAATACATGCATCCTCATGTGATCCTGCGAAGAGAAAATAGTTATTCGTTTCCGCTGCATAATTTTAATCTAGACCTTATTTTTCCCAACAGTGGTATCAGAGCTTGAGGCCTTGCATGAATTATTACATGAATTTTTATTTACTTAAGGATGTTCTTGATTATTTAATGTTTTGATTGATTCAAAATATTTAGGGATTAAATTTATGTCAATAAGATTGATAAGGGTTGGATTAATTTTTGGTAAAAGGTTTGTGCACAAAGATTAGATTGGGATCCAAGAAAAAGAAAAGAATTAAAAGTGTATTTTAATCGGTTTAATAAAATAATAGTTTTTGTTTATTAATTTTATTTGATTCAAGAAAAATTTATATTAAAAGTATTTGATTAAAAAAAATTTATTAAATATTTTATTAGAAAAGTGGCGGCATGTTGGTTTGTTTTAGGGTTTTAGTAGCCCCAGGTATTTTTTGGTTAAAGAGTTTAACTAAAAGAATCTTTTTATTAAAATTATTTTAATTAAAAAAGATTTTAATTAGAACTTTTAATTAATTAAAGATTTTAATTAAAGAAAGGTTTTAATTAATAAAATAATAATAATAATAATAATAATAATAATAATAATAATAATAATAATAATAATAATAATAATAATAATAATAAACGGTATATAAAAGGGGCGTTGGTGTCTGATGGTTATGATGTTAGGGTTTAATAAACCCTAAGATCTGTTTGGTTTGGATTTGTTAAGAAAAGTGTTTTCTTAAAAAGCTATTTGGTTATAGGTTAAAGGGTAACCCACAAACAGTTAAGAAGTAACCTGCTGACGGTTATGGGGTAACCCAAAATGTTAAGGGGTGACCTGAAATTATTATGGGGTAACCCAAAACTGTTAAGGGGTGACCTGAAATTGCTATAGGGTAACCCACGAACTGTTAAGGGCAACCTACTGACAACTACCTACTGACGGCTATGCGGTAACCCACGAACTGTTAAGGGGTAACCTACTAATTGCTATAAGATAGCCCACAAACTGTTAAAGGGAGATCCAGTAACTGTTAAGGGGTGACCCATTAGCAATTAAGGTGTTGTTTGGTTTGACATATTAAGGAAAATGTGTTTTTCCTTAGGTGCTGTTTGGTTTGGACAAAGTGTTTTTCCTTAGGTGTTGTTTGGTTTGACATATTAAAGAAAAAATGTTTTTACTTAAGTGTTGTTTGGTTAGGCATAATTAAGAAAAAAAGTTTTTCTTAAGGAATGTTTAGATTGAGTTAGGATAGGTTATTTTGGGATAGGTTAGGGTATAAGGATTTGGGTTAGGAGGTGTTTGGATGTGGACATGGTTAGGGATTGTTTGGTTGGTTCACTCTAACCAATGACCCAGCCCAGTCGCCCATGTACAGACCTGTTGGCTCGATCCGACAAAACCTGGTAACCTGACCAAAATTGCCGACCCGATAACCTAATTTCCAAACTCGTTTACTTGGTCTGTGGACTCGCGGTCCAACCCGTGGGTCAGCTCGCGGGCCAGACTGACCTAACCCATTCAACATCAATCCGACTGACTGGATCGGACCGAACAACTCATGGTTCAACCTGCGAGTTAGCCCGTGGTCCAACAAGGTTGTGGCATGTGCAGCGCACGTGTGTGCATGTGAGTGGTGTATTTATACATCATACGTGTGTGCGGTACACATACGAGACATATGTGTGTAATGTTGTGTAGTGGGAGCTGGTGCGTATGCTGTCAACACGTCCACACGAGTATGGTACCTTGTTGTGCCATGCACGTGTGCTGTGAACGTGTGAAGCATGCGAGTATGATCCAGTGCTATTCATTGGAAGGTCGTACCAGTCCAGCTTAGCTAGACCAAGCCAAACCGAACCAAATGAGGTGAACCGAGTCAACCCGACCTAGATGGTTCGACCTAAGAACAACCCCCCAACCAGTAAGGGTTAACCAATCATTTGCTAACCTAACCGGTTTGACAATCGACCAAGGGTTTACCATTGATCAGAGTTGACTCGTACGACTTAGACCGTGTTAGACTAGTTAGGCGACTACCCGAGTCAGACTAGTCAAGTAACTCAAATTGATCCGATCCAGACCGACCTAGACCTTTAAAAACTATTTTTCAACATGTGACTCCAGCTTGTTAGACCCGAGTCGGTACTTGCCCATGCTGGTCCATTCTATGTCAGTGCACAATCTGTTTTTGACAGATATTGAAGAAAGAATTTTTTCTTCAGGGGTTTTATTTTTTAAAGTGTTTTAAAAAGATTCTTTTGCTGAAATGGATAATCCAAGCACCAAATTAATCCCTAGATGTGATGAATTGTGTACAAGCTCCATGTGATAGAATTTTGTGGTTACGAATCAGTTGATCAATCAATTAAATAATCGAGAACTCCTTATACTATATATATGTGATGTATATGGACTTAGTTGATACATGTGATGTATGCAATACTTTTAGGCTCTGAATTATATGCATGAGATATGTGTTGAATTATGAACATTAGATGTTTAATAATGTGTAATTTTTATATTGTACATTATATGTATGAAAATATAATAGAATTTACACAAATGCACATTTTTCTAAAACTTTAAAATATATCCCTCATTTTAATTAATTAAGTGGGAGACGGATTGTGTTCATGGAAACACAATCCCACGACCCTCCACCATTAGTCCAAGAATAAGGCTAGGGGTCTAATGCCCTAAGGAATAGTACATCGTAGCAGCTTATTGGCTTGGATTGCTGTAATGGCACGGAATTCGGACTAGAGTGTAGAAAGAGATCTCCCAAAGGAGACCGTTTCTATTACTTCTAGCATTTTGAATTGAGATGGTGGATCACACTTAACTAAATGATGAATAAAGAATGATTTCCCAAAGAACGAGGATTTATCATTAATTTAGGGGTCAAAACATAATCGGATATCGAAACAACTTTGACATGAGATGTCAAGATAAGTTTTTTTGATGAGATTGGATTTTCGACTGTTTTGGTATACATATAGATATCCCTAAGGATTGATGTATGTATACACAATCAGTTATCTGATGTTTATAGTAATAAGAGGAAATTACTATAAATTAAAGTTTTTTCAAACTCATGTTGTTTTAGTATTTTATGCTTAGTAGTTGAATAGTTCTCACTTGTAACACATTCTAAATGTAAACCAATAAATTTGACGTAAATTATGTGGACTAGATGTGAATTAGATATCTATCATTAAATGCAGTAATGTACTTCATGTACTCTAGACTGTGTATCCAGTATTTACTGAATCCTATTACTACCAGGAATTGATTGGAAAAATATCATAGGTAGATGAAAAGTTGAGTGTTATAACACTAACATCGGTACTTTACATTTACTCGTAACATTATAGGAAAGGTTGGGAATCAGAATCGTTCTGTTTGACAGATAACGATAAAAGTTTTATGAAAACTATGAGATGAAGGAACATCAATTAGTCAGCATATACCTTATATGCTGGGACATTGTAGTTCCTTAGAACCTAATTAGGTGTATTTTCTGAGTAGATTCCTCTACACACTTTTCATGAAAGAGTGAAAAATATCCAAGTTGTATTCCAGTGATCGTAAAACTAGATAATCATCTTTCTGTATGTCTTTATGACATGGAACCAAAGAAGTAGTACCCAGTAATTCCTAAGGTAGATCCTATCGAGATGGTAGTACAGGAAAAGTAATAAGGTGTCAAATAGAAAATGTTTCTAAATACGGCAAAATAGGATACTAATCAATTAGAAGTATCAGGGATTATCATCATGTACAGAACAAAATATGAAAACATGATTGACTGTATTATATCTTCACAAGAATAGGTATACAATCTATCTATTCTCATTAAGTTTTGTTAAGAATGCATTAGATGACATTCATAGTTGTACATTGATAATAATCCATGGCTTTTGTCATTATACTTGGATGCATTATTTTTCTTGGAATTCGTTGAATAGATTGTTTATTCAGTTATTTCAAGTTATCACTAAAATCTACAAACTTAGTCACTTTAATCTGAATACGATTCAGAATTTAGGAAGGTAGAAAGTTTTAGTAATTGACTTGTTTAGGTACTCATGGTTGTATGTGGAACCATAAAAATTAAGAGGTAAGTTTCGTCATTCGATATGATCGTAAATGGCAAACACCATTTTGACTTATATGGTATATACTAAGTTGAGAACCAATTTATTACACTTAGATTCTTCCAGTAGAATGGCGTAATAAGTGAAGAAACAGAATCTATACTAGATATGATGAAATCCATGGTGGATAATAGTTTATTACTTTCTTCTTATGTATACCTTGGGTAACAGTTAATAACCTTCTGTTTTTAACTTATGAATCGTCAGTTGGGCCCAAGCCCATATGAGCAATTTATTTTGTCTTAGAATGGATGACAAATCAGAGTCAAGAGCAGAAGCGTATCTGTTTATGGGTGTGCAAAAGAATTTATGTTTACAGAAAAAGTTACACTGTTAAGAATACTGCATAAGTTGACACCAGGATATAAGCTGAGACTCAAGAATTACTTTATTCATCTCTAGAATACATAGGGACTTTATCGCAGTGGGAGGGTTTCACAAGAACCCAATTGATACGAGAATTCAATCCTTGTAACTACGTAAATGTTAATTTACATCGAGATAATGGCTAACTGTTGTGATAAGAGAGGAAACTTTGGATTCTAATAAGATGGAGAGTTTACAAAGAACAAGAAATTTTGATGGACCGTTAAAGAGACTTGTTGCGACCATATCGTTGGCAGTCTTGATTAATTCAATAGAATATTATTAGATCGCAAATAATGGGCGATATTATCCTCCCAAGAGGAATATTAACATTGGCATTTGCAACCAAGCCAAATAAAATTCATTACAGTAAGCCATAAGTACTTTGTACATTTATTATAGAAGTAGATGTCTCGAAGTTGATAGATCCGATTTAATTAGAAAATCAAGTTAGTAGATTCTAATTAAAATATGGATAGACTATGTATAAGATGTGGATGGTAAGTAATAGTGGTTTTAAAGATATATAGTGATGACATATTGATCATTTATAATGATACATGAAATGTTATTAGGATCTAGTTATCTAATGGACGTTGATGTAAAAGGACTTTTTGAGAAATTTTTTCATTCTAGTGATTAAGCTTTGCTAGATCAGCTAACTAGAGTATTAGTTTATCTCATAAAACTGTAAGAGTCCACAATATACTGATTTTGTTTGGAATGCACGGTTCTATAGAAAATGTTTCTATGGAGTTACTCCTTTGGAATCTTTGTCTTATAGGTATTGATAAAGGAAGTAAGTTGAAAGGCAGAGTTCCCTATGCTTCTGTAATAAGAAGCCTCTCACATAAAGTGCAAGAGACAAAAATCAGATATTTGTCTTATAGGTGGGCTTAGTCATCTAACATTTGTCGAATTTTGGTACTGAGATTTAGAAAGCTTCAAAGCATGACTTAGATAATCTCAGTTGGACTCGGAGTTACAAAATAGTCTACATATTAGTGTTATCATTAGTTGCATTAATTCTGACCTTGTGTCAGATTCAGATTTTAGAAATTCTATTTCTGGATATCATGGTGGATATCATCGAGTGGGAGAGTGTCTACCACGGATGCCAAAGAATTTATTTAGGCGAGATAGTTAACCAAGGTTGTATTTGTGAGAAACTTAGCAGAACCTCTACACTGAAGCTCTGCTTGGTAGTTTTGATTCTCATGCTGATTAGATTACTCACAGATGCGGGTTTTATGCTGATGAAACAAGTGTCACATACGAATCTTATTCTAATAAGATAAGTAGCAAATGTGACATTAAATTCTTTTAGTACAAGTAGGAGATTGTTGGGGTTTATGCCCTAAAACAATTTAAATTAATAACATTAATAAATATATAATTTATTAATGAGCATGATATTATATTATTACTTTATCTATATGATGGATTAAGTGCTGATCACAAGATGATGTTGTAAGTAAATTATTTGTATGAAGTGTTCATACAAGGAGAAATGTAATTTATTGGTTCCTCACATTCTTGTATTGTTCATAGTCAGTGATGAATCTGAACAATTCATCTGATAAGAGTATAACAAACTAGACTTCTATATTATAGAGTGATGTGTCTCCATCACCAGAGTGGTGACTGTAAATCAGTGTGTTAGTGTATTTGAAATATACTGAACAGGTCAGACATAATACTTTTTGATGTTATTGTCAGCACATAAAAGATTCCGAAAAACTTGCTGATTGCAAATGTCCTAAATCCTGAGAGCAGAGTATACCCTACAAGTTGGTTTCTACTCACTTTGATCTACAAAGCAGTGAGGTCAGAGAACGCAGATGTGATCCAATATTCTGGGTAGGTTGGGTGGTCGAAATCACTTAGTGGGATTACTTTATGTCAATAAGGAATCTACACCGAAATGATATTCCCTTAGGAGCCTAATCAAGAGTATTAATTATTCTAGACTGCGCAGTGATCCTATAAAATTATTTATTGGATTATTAGAATAATTATAATAGTCTGATATAGCAAGCAAGGACTAAGATGTAATTACTAAAAAGGTGCTAACATTAATAGTTAATGTTACCTTAGTGTATATTGCGAATATCAGTTAAGTGGAGGGACTATTTGCAGGTATTAGTGAGTGAAGGACTTCTGAATAATATTCATTTACTTGAAAGTATTCAGTTGCAGTTATTTAGTGGACTTAACTGCAATTAGATTTATTATTTGAGAATTATATGAGATATAGGGACCTCAAAGTAATAAATCAAAAGCTTAAGTAAGTGGGACCCATATGGACCTAACTTGGAGCTAAAGATATGGGAAGAGGGTCTTTCTTTATAAATAGAGATAGGGTTTATAAGATAGCCCACCCTAACTTATGTGTCCAAAAACTCTCTCCCTGATTTAGAATTCAAGTTATGATCTAAAAGGTTTTAGAAACCTTAAATTCGCAGTACATTCCCGTCTTAAAATCAAGTTTTGAGGTACTTCGAGGTAGAATTGGAGGTTTGGTATTTCTGGTAAAGTTGTAGAAAATTAAATTTTCTATCAAAAGCATATATCATATTGGCGAATCGGATCAACTAGTAGAGAGTTATGACTGAAAAAAAGTTGTTGTATCTTTTCGAATTTTCGACAACTGATTCAGAACGTGGGAGGAAGATCTGAGATTACATGCAAGCATTTCAAATGGTATGTATCTGCTCTTCAAGTTATTATTTTAATACATGCATCCTCATGTGATCCTGTGAAGGGAAAATAGTTATTTGTTTCTGCTGCATAATTTTAATCTAGACCCTATTTTCCCCAACAGTTTTCCCTCAAAAAAATATTAATATTTGTTTTGTTTTTTCCTTTTTAACATGATTTTTTTATTGTATTTACTAATTTTTGTGTATTTCTTTTTGTAGGATTGGTGAATATGACAAACAAATCAAAAGTGGATACTTTCTGCTCTTCATCTTACAGTATATCTTAAACTTTAATTTTTTTTAATTACTAATATTTGTTTAAATTTTATCTTTGTAATATTTTTGTTTTTTTAGCATTTAATTGATTTTTTTTTGTATTGATAGATTGGATCTACTTCAATTTAAGAAACAAATCAAGAATGGATTTTTTTTGTATTTCTCTTTATAGTATTTTTTATGATTGATTTGTATACAATGTTCATTTCTGAATTGACATGTATAATATGAATATATTTTTAATGGTGCTACATGTATTTTTTTGGAATATTTTTAAGGTGTGGAATACGTGCAGCGCAAGTGCATAAAACTTGTAGTTAGAAAGAGAAAGAGCGTGAGAGATGTCTTATTGTGCCTTTTCCATACTTAGGTTAGATCCGATATCAAATGTTAAGTACTTGACAAGTCCAATACATCTTAAAAGCAACTTGGAGAGCATATGGGTCTTTGGCCCAACAGTTGTGCACCCCTTCCATGACTTAGAAGGTCTTGGGATCAAAACTTCTTAATTGTGATTTGCAATTAGTTTGTCTCAATATACCTATTCCATAGCATTTTGGTGGATCAAACGTATTCAACCGTGTCTCTTCACTTCTCGCACGCCTATTATAATGTATCTTCGCCGTATGTATCTTCGGCAATACTCTCCCTCCTTAAAAAAAATTAAAAAATAAAAAATAAAAAGCAAAGCAACTTGGAGATGATAAAGGAGTAGAAAACCCAAGGATAGTAGAATGATGTCCCAACGTATTCTATGTTATGTACCTTTATTGGGGCTTCATTTATTTAATTATTAATGTATTATGTTCATTTTATAATTCGATAGGATAATTATTTAGAATTGGATAATGGGTAGTTTTAGTGGATGGGTGGTTATTAGTGGAGTGGTAGTTATGGGTAGTTCTCGGTTATGGAGGTTGGTTACCCTCGAAATAATCTATGAGGCCGATATTCCTCGAATTAAACCACTCAAGGAAAACTAGAAATCCCCCAGACTTAGTGAATGAATTAACAATATGAAGATCCAACTGCTTGGTCCTCGAGCGCTCAAAAAAGCACGCTTTAAATCGGGACTCTTTCAAGTTTTGATAAGAGCTGTCTGCTATCCTTATGGAACTTCTATATAGTATTTTTAGGGTAATTTTAAAAGCACCCCTCATAATCTTATTGGCAAACCCTATTTAGTTGAACTTGGTCAATTAAGTTTGACCAACAAATTTTAAAAGCACCCTCAACATTGATCAGACTCTTCTCCTCTTCCACCATCATTCTGTCGTCGCCGCCGCCGTTGCTACCACCACCAACACCACCACACAACCATCACCACCACTGCATATCCACCACCTCCACAACCATCACCACCACCGCACAACCACCACCGATTAGATCTGAATTTTTTTGGCTTCTACTGTTGTTTTCTTCAAAAAATAAAGAAAGAAAGAATAGCATCATAATGTCGAAATGAGACCTATTTTGTTGATTTGAACGGAAAAAATTGGATTTCGAAACGTTTTTTCTTTTTCGTCCACGAACTAAAATCGGCACTGTAAGTCCGATTTTCCTAGCCAAAAACGGCAGCACGATACCGAAAAATTAAACCTCAATCGACAAATTACCACCGAATCGAATTTTTCATGAAAATATGTTAGAAATCCAAATCGACAGTTGGATGCCAATTTTGGTCTCTAAAATCGGTAGTTGGATGCCGATTTATGGGACCTAATTCGGCAGTTTGGTGTCACACAAGTGTGATCCCATGAGATGTGGCTGGGTTGACCTATTTACATATTTTGACTATAAGTGCATAGTTCACATACCCGTCTCTTCTTTGACCTCCCTTAATTACTGCCCCCATACATATATCCTCATTATTTCTCACCCTGTACATAGAAAGTTCGAGTAATAGTGAAAAACTATTTGCATATTATGTAAATATATACCTCATCAACTACTCCTGTTGGGAACTTCCAGTTCAGATGATTCAGTCTTTTAAAAAAGAAAGACAGATAATAATGGAATGTATAACAAAGTACAGCAAAGTTAACAAAGACAATTCAGGTGACAGGTTTTTCAAAGTTTTGACAATACAAAATAAGCTTCTTTTTTTGCTTTTGGATCAGTAGATTCAGTAAAGCTTCTTATAAATCTTCAAACAAATTAAGAAATCTCTCTCTTCAAATATTACAGCATGACCTGAGCAGTTGACGAAGTCCTTTAGTGGCATCCTTTAGTGAACGGAAGCATCATCATATCAAGCAACGGTAAGGCAACAAATGACAATAAGCAGAGACAACCCCCAGAATGGTTGGCAAAGGACATTGCAAAGACATGAGATACTGATAAGAGTTGTGCTAGAAGCACTTGCTCAGTGCTGGAAATTGGGATGCTATAAGGGCATAAAAACTTGAACAATACAGCTCATTGTAAACAAAAGACACTTGTCAACCTAGATTTTTCTATACAAACAGTTACAAGTCAAAACTGTTTAGCAGATCTACTTGAAAACTTCTCAGACATCACTAATCACTATACACTTGGTACATAAATGAAACCAGTCTACCCAAGTTAACAGGGCCGTCTCTGAGATTTGGTGGCTCAAGGCGAACTCATAGAGATGGGGTCCTCTATATATAGAGAAATGGATATTGCATCATGGCCTATTGCAACATTTTTTGTGTGGAATCCACATATAGATGATTTAATGAGTCAATGACTAAATTATGGTGAGTATATTCTCCTCACCATGCATGTAGAGCATCATACCTGAAAATCAGTCTATCTGAAACCTTTAAGCCCCTCAAATCATCCTCTAAATTTTTTTTTTTTACTATTGATTTTCGATGAACGTTTGATGGGATTAGAAGTTCTAGAATGAGCTAAATTTTAGATATAATAATCTATCTATAAAGAATGTACTGCAGCTGCTGCTTCAAGCACTAACTACGACGCTTACAAAACTAGGGGAGAAAGAGGAGTAGATAATTTTGGGAGAGAGATGAACTGATGAAGTATAGAAGAGTTCAAAGAAGATTAGGGTTTTTACGTTTAGCCGAAGGAGAAGGGCCTATTTTTTTATTTCATTAAGGAAAATGTTGGGATCGAAAGGGTATAGACAAAATCCAAGCCTAATGGTTGTGGGGATAGTTGGATGCGATCCAAGGGCTGAAATTTGGTGAGAATGCCTCACAAAAAATAAGTTCATTCTAAAACTTATAAGCCCATGAAAAGTTATTTGGAAGTATTCACCGTTGATTTTCAAAAGTTCAAATCAATTTTTTATAGGGACTTAGAATATTTAGAATTGACTAATTTTTTGTGAGGATGATCTACATAGTTAGGAAAACATTCTCACCAAATTTCAGCCCTTGGATCGCATCCAACTAGCCCCACAACCATTTGGTTTGGGTTTTCTCTTCATTTCTTTCGGTCCCAAAAGCACCACAGTTTTTATTAATGCGCCTCTTGGTAAATACGGTGACTCTTCAATGGTAATATTTAAGTTTAATAAATAAGCTAATGAGAAAATTTTACTGTAACCAATAATATGCATAATACATATATATGGTCTTCCCATTTTTTGGGGCCCTTGAATTGTGGGGGCCCAAGGCGCCTTAGTCGCCTTGGGCCAGAGCCGGCCCTGCAAGTTAACTGACCAATGAACATGTTCTTACCAACCAACTAGTATGCCTACATGCATAAAGATTTTGGTGACCAAAATCGGCACCAAACTACCGATTTTGGAGACCAAAACCGGCACCCAATTACCGATTTAGGAGACTAAAATCGGTACCCAACCGCCATTTGGGTTTCTAACATATTTTCATGAAAAATTCGATTCGGTGGTACCTTGCCAATTTAGATTTAATATTTCGACGTTGTGATGCCGTTTTTGGCTAAGAAAATCGGACTTACAGTGCCGATTTTAGTTCGTGAACGAAAAAAAAAAGTTTTGAAATTCGATTTTTTCATTTCAAATCACCAAAATAGGTCTCCTTTCGACATTGTGACACCGTTCTTTCTTTCTTGGAGTCGAAAAATTCCGATCTAGCCGCCCTTCTTCCCACTCTTTATTTTTCAAAATTTTGGTGTAGTGGTGAAGATGGCGGTAGCTGCAGTGAAGTGGAAGTTGTGGAGGTGGTGTGGTGATGGTTGTGGTGATGGTGGCGGCGATGAGGTGGTGGCCGGTAGTGAGATTGTGGTGGTGGGGGTGGTTTGTGGTGGTCAAACCATTTTGACCAAGAGGGGGTGCCAATAAAATTATGAACATTTTGGGGGGTGCCTATAGAGGGGGCCTGCCAATAAGTTTATGGGGCCTGCCTATAAAACCACCCATATTTTTATCATGGATGGTGCTATGTGAACACCCGATCGGCCTGTGAAGCCCACATGGATACACTTCAAGAGCTGAAATTTTGTGAGGTTCTCCTCACCATGTTCAACATCCTCACAAAAAATCAGCCCTTTCTAAAACTTCTAACCCCATCAAAAGTTAATCTGAAGTTGATTAAAAATTAACGGTGAGGCAAAAAGTTCAGATTTTGATGGGGTTAGAAGTTTTAGAATGGACTGATTTTTTTTTAAGATGTTGTACATGGTGAGAACAACTTCACAAAATTTCAGCTCTTAAAGTGTATCCATGTGGTCCTCACCTAAGTAACCAGAGCGCGGGTCGGAGCGGGAATGAAAGTGGGAGCGGGAGCGTCAGAGCGGCCGATTAAAAAATGTTCTTAGTTCTAAAATACCTTCGGAGCGGGAGCGTCGGAGCGTAGTTCGGAGTGGGAGCGCGAGGTTCCGGAGTGGGAGCGTCACCCCTATACCAAGGTTTTGGTTACTAAGGTCCTCACAGACCGGGATCGGGTGTTCAAACAGCAAAATCCTTTTATCCTTTCAATTCCTTCAATTCCTATTGCCACTCCTACATTTTGATCATACTGAATCCCCTCGTAAATTTTTTGGATCAAGCTGAAGTTTCATGGATGTTTTTTCACAACATTTGATGAAGAAATTAGTAAAGGCCGAACCTCCTACATTTCAAAATGCCCCCAACTTAGAAGGGGGCTAAAAAAAAAGAAAGAAAAGTTTAATTCCACCCCACTTTTTCTTTGTGAATATCCTACTTACTGTAAACCTTAGTTTACACCGATGCCTACATAGAATGATCCAAGGGCTGATATATTGTGAGGATGATCTAAGTGGTAAAGGAGATCATCCTCAACAATTCACATTGTTCTAAAACTTTTAACCCATCCAAAGTTGATCAAAATTTTAATTTTTTATCAAATATTTAGTGGGGTCAAAATTTTATAATGATGTGACTTGCTATGAGGAGATCATCCTCACAAATCAACCCTACAATAATTTCTATGTGGGCCCCATAGACAAATGTAAAAAGAGTTACAAATTAAGTGTGATATTAGTTTAGAAAAAAGTCGGGTTGAATTAAAATGTCCCATCTTTTTTTTGGACCCCCTTTCAAGTAGGGGGAGTTTTGAGAAAGAGGGGGTGCAACTAGGTTTAGCCATTAGGAAACTAAGAGACACATTGCATAAATGTGCAAAAGGTCAGAGAAGTTTTTGTAGTACAAAAAGAATGGAATCCTAATTTTGAACTGATACACCCAATCTTCAGCTCGATTATGATACAGGCATCACAGTTATGGGTGCCAACAGAATCTGTAATTCATACAAAATTGCCAGGAAGTATACCTCAGAGGATCGCCCAAAATCTTTTTCTGCAAATTAGTACAGGTTCCAGCTTCTTTTGTTCGTCTTCTAACATGTGTAATTCGACATCCCAAAGAAATTTAGAGGCGAGTTCCTTGATTCTTGAAACAATTGACTCCTCATCTCGAATAATAATAAAACCCTGCATTTAATATTCTCATAAATCTGAGTCATTTGTAATTTATGCATACAGTTTATTAAAATGCTAAAGATAACACAAAATGTGAAGTGACCATGAAAGCTATCATACTTATGAAATACGAAAGCGATTTTTTAACTCAATAGCCAGACTGACTCATGTCTCTTAGGCGGCGATGCAAGCATCCTCCACAGCCATATGTAGTTCCGGCCCCTTACAAGCTTGTTCTTAGAAAGCATTCTTCTAGTTAAAGGATATTCACATTTTACATGTCCTTTAATATAATGGCCAGAAAAATAGATTTTCTAGTTGTTTATAACTTTGTCATGTATATCTACATCCACACAAGTTATATGTATAACTCTAATTCTCATTTGTGTTCACATCAATGCACGCAATTGACTATGATTTCTTTTTTGCTTCGTACCAAATATCTTTAGTATTATGCAATTAAAGTAACTGCTGTTGGAATTTCTGTGAACACAATTTTAAGTTTTCCATGATTTCTCAGTTGTGTCTGTTCATGTTGTTATGGTTCTAGCCTCCTAGGTGAAGTACTTCGATTTACTGTTCCTTTTCAGCAGTTGCTTTTAAGATGCCTTTGTATTATGTATGGGTATTAGTGCACCGAAAACTGGTAGGTGAGTGAAGACACCTGCACAGAAAGGGTTACTGTTTGGCCAGAGTCCATAGAGTGGACAGTCGGGGACGTCAACTTTGGAAGAATGGTAGAATGTTATGACCTAAGGATAAGTATTTAGACTCTCTACCCTATGAGCTATGTTTATCGGTCAGGTACTTAACACATGTTCTGTTATGCATTAACTGGTTAATATACAAAGAACTCAAAGTAGTGATGTTCCATTGTGAATGAGAGACGTTTTCCACCATGAAAAGGTATGAACTAACGTGCAACGGCTTTCGCGTCTTTGATTTTAAAAGATATTTGATGCTTAAGCCTCGAGTCTAGCCTAGCAGCAAGATTTTACCTTTATGGTAAATTTTCAAACATTTTAGAAACGAACAAACTTTTTGCATTTGATGATTTCTCACTTTGATATCCAGAGTGGAAAGTTAGGCTTTAGGAGGTCTCTGTCTGTAGGCCTAGTGGGGTTTAAAGAAACTTGCAGCTTTCTCCACATATGTTAGTCAAGGCTTCAAAAGAATCTTGATCTATAATAGACGAGCCCTTTAACTTACAATGCTAGTAACTTTGAGTTGCATCATTCTCCCCCTAAGAAAGAAGTCGTCCTCAAGTACTTTTCTGTGGATGATTTTGCAATGCTTCTAAAGTCCTATATGGGATTGATTTCCAATATTATAAGAGTTGTTTATAAGAACAAGTAACCCTCATCATTTGAAGCTCTACATTAACTGGATCAACATAAAGCAAACAAGAAACTAGTAAACATTTTTCAAATGCACCAGTTGTCTTCTGCCAATGAAGAGTCTCAATAACTCTCGGGCCTGCATTCATATCAGATGTTTGCACAGCCTAGAAGGAAAAAAGGCCTTTTGAGATCTACAAACAAGGCCTAACTTTAGTTTACAAAGGTAAGCTCTATATTATTAAATTCTATTTTCTGTATCTTTTCTTTCATCAAGCAAAATTCCCTCTACCAAGTACAACTTCAACAAAATCACCAATTGCCTTATTCGTTATCAGTTATTACCATTGAAAACCTACAAATTAATACTCAGACTTTCAACGTCAAACTCAGGAGTGGTATCCACCAAAGATTGGTGGCAAATCCAATGAACACCAACCATAAATTTTTTATTTTTGGATATTCATCACGGATCGGACTAGTTACCTCGACATCATTGCCTTTAGAATCTTCAATTTTGTATATATTTAAAGATCATGAACAACCCAAGAAACATCTTTGAGTCAAGAATCTCCCAAGAAAAGAACATGCTTTGCTACCAGTTGATGCAAGAGATTAACTCAACCCATCATCAATGCTTTCTTAGAACAAAAACCATTGAAAAGCTCTTGCTGGGTATTATTCCAAGGAAAGAACCTGCTTCACAGTGATGAGCCTAAAGCAAATTTTATTTCAATGGTTTAAGTTTCCTTTATGAGGTTCTCAACATCTATTTATGAAACAAAAAAACAAACAAAAAAGCTAATTTAAGGCCTAATCTAAGAAATTTGAACCAGCCATCTAAAGTAATCCAATATAATTTTACTACACATACTGATGTAGCCTTAATTTTATGGAAACATTAAGCAGGACCTAGAGAGCCTAGAGACTTTGTTGCACCATCTCTCAATAAACCTAAAACCTTCAAACAGATTGAGGGTCTACAGCAGGCTTTACATAGGCCTACGGCAGCCATTAAAAATTATCCTTCTTGAAGGTTTTAGTTAAAGACGAAGACTAACTCAGAGATAAACCTAAATCAGAAACAAGGCCAAACCAGGTGATAAATCTAAGACTTACTGAAGAAAGAAATTGAATCAAACTTTAGCAATACCCCACTTAACCTATTCCGTTTCACTTAAAAGCATGATAACTGTCACGTGGGAGCTACAGATTAATGGAGGCATTGAGAGGATCGAAATACAGTTTGGGAAATTGGAAAGCTACTTCCCTTCTTTCTTCTTTTATATCTTTCCTATTATCCTATATCTCCTCTTTTCTCCTCTTTCAGACCAAAACTTCCACTAATCCAATCGATAAAAAAAATAAACTCCACTCATCCAAACTGAAAGACATTTTCGAGATTTTTTAAGAAAACTACTGGTGCAAAATTTAGTACTTAAAAACCATTTTAAAGAAGCTTATGGTTAGGACATCTGTGTTCCATTCTTTAATAACTGAACAAGCAGAGGTGTTACTACATATCTTAACACAGGAAAGAGGTCTTAGTTCAAAACAACGTATGGATTCTATTTTGTGGAGTTAGACGATTTTGCTAAGTTAGCCCTTTCCATCATTCGCAAGAAGATAGAATGCCCTCATATTGCAAACATAAACTCTTCTAGGTTATTCAACTTCGTGAGGTTCCTAAAACCATCATCACATCAAATTGAGAGTGCAAGTCCTCCCCACTTTGGAAAGACACTATAAAAAAAAATTGGCATGGGTTTTGCTGGACACTAGACAAAAAGAAACTGTGGGCTAGACAGGAGCTGTTAACAGAGTTGCATGAACTTTTAGAAGCTTAATCATAGAGAATCCAAAGATATGGACAAGTGTATCCTTTGGAAGACTGTGGTAGCTCTAGCGTACAATTACTCAAGGAATCACACTACAGATAAAAATTCTTTCAAGATTGAAGATGACCATATCACTCTGTTGAAAATGTTCAATAGCCATGAATCTAAAAGATGGCTGAAAAGTTCAAGCAAGTACATGGGATAATAAGTTTGAAGATTGATGAATCCAGTGCTCAATATAAAGCTTATGCCTACAAGCAAAGGAGAATACATACTTTCACTTTAGCGTATCATGATGATTGAGGGAACATTTTGTAGTAAGTACGTAGTAATGATGTCGATCCAATCGGTTATGTTGATCCCATGATTTTCCTCGATTAGAAAGGTGCCATCCAATTTGGTATTTTAGTTGCATCATTCCATTCTCATAATTATGTCACATCCAATTTGGTTATGCGGAGCCCACAACTTCCTTCAATAAGAAATGTTGCACCGCCTTTGAGACCTCGCTAAATGCTCTTTACACATTTTCTAAGAAAAGTTGGTTGCATTCCAAGAAGATAAGTTTTGGACCAATTGATTGATCAATAGACATTGGCAGATAAGATTATTTATAGCGAGTCCAATGAGCAATTGGAAGAGATTAAGAAGGGCGCAAACTAGGTGACAAGAAGATAATACTGACCCTATTTTTACTACCTCCATCCTATCACTGCACAACCAGCACATAAGGGCCCTCTAATGAATTCTATGACCTATTTGTCAGAGTTTCCATGTTATTCACAAATCTTTTGTCAGAGTTTCCATGTTCCTGTGGCTAGCTAGCCAGCTAGGTTTTAAGCTTTTTTTTTTTTTTTTTGTTCTTTCTTTCTTTTTTGTTTTAGGAACGTTCCATTGTTCTGTATTTCAGGCTCAATTTTATATAAATGATGATTCAAAAACATTTTGCATGTAGAAGACCTCCAGTGAACCAGTTTTAGAAAAAAGTTTTTACCTGAGGACGAATAATGCGGTCTATCTCCAGCATGATATCTTCCAGTAAGCAACCTTCTTCATGGTCTTTGTAATGAGAAAAGAGACGAGCAGCATGCAATAAATCATATGTTCGTGGGTATGTTGAGAAGGGCTCACACCTGAAGGTAAGACAAATGTTAGAGCTTTAACCAGTCAGATGATAATATTTGTAGCAATATACAACAGTCCAAACCTTACCAATCATGAAAAGTGCCAATTAAACCTCGATCGTATATAGCAGACAAAGTATTGATCATGCTTTTAGGGACTACATTCATCACCCACACAGGTAACCTACTCAAAGAGGCAGCAAATCCACCACAGTAAGCATTCATGTCCATGACATTTCGAATCTCCTTAGTATCAATATTCATCAGCCTCCAATACTGACGAATTTGCTCTTGCCAAAATACGGAATCTGAAGTGAACTTATCACGGTTGATGCCTGTGGAAAACATATTAATACATTAGATTGGACTATTTTAAAAATATCGATCATATATATATATAAATCAAATAGAACTTTTACTCCAGGGGAATAAAAATGCGCAAAAATGACTGAAACGTTTGACACCATTTTATGACAAAATATCAATAAGAGATTATTAAAATCAATACCCACAAATAATAAAATGGCTTTAATTACTTGGAAGGTGAAAGATCAAGTGTAGTTTGCAGCATGGACAAAAAAGAGATGGGCTACAAAAGCAATTTGTACCATCAGAAAGAATAATAAAAATTATTTATTGGATACATACCCTGAAAACTGTTTTTTAGGCTCATAGACATCCAACTCAATAGCATTGTAGGAGAAGTAAGATCTCCCTCATGATGCTGGGACATCACATATTGTTTTTATCAGAAACAAGGATGAGACAATAAAACATGCTAAATGCCTAAATTTTCCTCGTAAACAAAAGTACTCAGCCAACCAGACATGGCATGGTCCTTCCTTTTTGACCTTTTTTTAGGGTGATATCCTGACCATGGACATTAACTTCACAAGATGAGGCATTACTGAATATCAGATGGTAATTAAAAAGTTAAACAGTGAAACGAATAACCCAAATTCCTGAACTTGCAATCCAATTTTGGTAAGGTTGAAAGGTGC
Organism: Macleaya cordata; assembly: GCA_002174775.1. NCBI lineage: Eukaryota > Viridiplantae > Streptophyta > Magnoliopsida > Ranunculales > Papaveraceae > Macleaya > Macleaya cordata. The sequence continues at coordinate 21,045 of MVGT01003763.1, forward strand.
AGAATTGGCCTATTTTTGGTATGTGAAATCTTCATATATCTATACTAATAACAAAAGAAACCCACCTTCCCATTAACATCGAAAGACATCTATGGATTTTACCAAAATATCCTTGACCTGTCGAACTGCCACAGCTCCGCCCCTACAGCTCTACTATTTATGTGCTTATTTGTGTTCTTTTGGGTTGGAGACAGTCGATAGACTGTAAATATTTGTATTTGCTGTATCGAATTTCGATGTATAATATACATTTGGTACATTCTGGTTCATCAAATTTTTATGTACAAGACTATTGTATTTTTGTGGGGAACGGGGGTACTTAGGTTGTTTTTTCCTAATATTGATTAATGAAGATGGATATTGCACCACTTTTCTTTGGGGCAAAGTGGGGGCCCACATGGAGATGATCTGAGGATTGATTTCCAGTGAAGATGTTCTCCTCACTACGTAGATCATTATATCCAGAAATCAGCCCATTATAGAACTTCTAACCCTATCAAATTTCATCGAAAATCAATGGTCAAGAAAGATGCCTAGAATTTGCCAATTTTTTAAGGGCTGATTTGAGGAGGTAAATAGTTCTATAATGGGCTGATTTCCGGATATAATGATCTACATAGTGAGGAGAACATTCTCACTACAAATTAGCTCTTGAATCATTTCCATGTGGGCCCCGTTTTTCCCCCAAAAAAAGTGGTGCAATAGTTAAGCAATAAGACATGTTGCAATAACCCAACTCTACATGTCATATCCAAAACGTCTAACATATGAGTGTCGGTTCACTAGTATATAAAACAAAAAGATAAAGAAAGAAATAGCACTTCATTCATTTATATATGCCAAGAACAGGCATAAATGTAGATGTAACCATTTTAGAACTCAACAAATAGTTATCCTTAGATAGGCTTCGGATATGTTGGCAAATATTTTTTGGAAACACAAAATGACACACTCGTGAGCCAATGAAGATGATTTTGAGTGCGCATAGTGTCCTCACATGATCTTTTGGTGAGTACAATCTCTTCCTCATTAAGATCAGCTTCACGAAATATCGGCCCAATCTGACACTTCTTAGTTATACAAAGTGGATTACAAGTTGGGAATCTTGGGATAAACTAATTTAATTTTTCATGAAGTTAGAAGATTTTTACTTCTTTTAGTTGTTATCTCCTTGGTGAAAAGATCAGTCACCAAATACCATTGCCCAATCATTTGGACCTACAGGCAGGTGTCATTTGGTGTATCATATATATGTTATTTTGCAAGAATATTTAGTGTCATTCACTACAAGTGGCTGATAATTGCTTTAACTAATGTTTTAATATTAGAACAAAAATACACTCGAAAAGATATTGGAGCTGAAAGCATACGAAAAAGGTAATTTTAACAGAACTATGCATGATCCAAGGTCCTGAAGAAAAGTAGAGATAAATAAATTAAACGACTATGTCAGTTTTAAGCGACAATAAGAATCGACTAACCTATATTATCGAGACTCTCCGAATATACTGAAAGACGTTCTGGTCTAGGGGGGAGTATCGGAATATTTGCTTGCTCGCTACTTAACGTTATACAATTCTTCATGGGCGTTTTCCATGAAATTCCAGAATCGTCCACAGCATCACATATATTCACTAGCTTCCTCTCTGCATTCTGCAGTCGGCATGACCTATTTTCTTGTTTAAGCCAATTCGCTGTCTGAACTTGTCGAGCAATGAGTTTCCAGCACATTGCTGAAGTCAAATTCAACAACTTATCCCAAATGATTGGAAAATCTTTATCTTTTCGGTAAGCAGGAGGAGCCGAATACACGAAATACCCATTAGGCCGCAAAAGACGATCTGCTTCCTTGAGCAAGACACCATCTATAAAAAGAAACAAATGTCATGAAAACAAGACGAAACCATTACCTTGAAAATCATGTTTAAAATAGATAAAGGTTTGTGATTTCCACAAGCAGTAATACCAGTAGTTTTATAATTAAAAACAAGATTATGAAATTCAGAAAGCAAAAATATTAGAAAGTTTTCTCTAGCATGGTTTGAAAAATTGACATAGGAGGATATACCATTCAAAAAAAGAAATTCGCATTGGATTGTATGTTAATTTCCCAAAGAACCAAGAGATATGTGCATGTTTAGAAGGTTACAAGCTAGGCTATAATATGTCTGTCAGTTTTTTAAGGATCTATACAAATGCAACCAGGAAAATTACGAGTAGCAGTATTATAATGGTAGCTATAATATATTGACAAATGTGATAACTTTGCAGACAAAATGCCACGATGCCCTTACTCTTAGTCGAATTAATCAAACAGATATTTACTGTATATTGATAATAAATTGACCATGACTTTTTTTCATGAGAACACTACCCTACCCTGTATTACCATCAAACCCCATTCGTACACCTATAATAGATCTGATGAACCAAAACAACCAGGTTTCTATGGTTTTGAATATTTTTTATCAATAATATAATGTGCAATATAAGATCTACATAAAACTCTACAATTTTATTTGGGAATTTTCCTTTCCGTACGTATTTTCTCTTTTTATGCTATTAAGTTCTTATCTTTTTACCCATGATACTATAAGGAGCACAGTTTTTCGCAATTTTAAACCAAGTTAACTTTGTTTTTTATGTTATTACTATTAGGAAAAAGAGAGAGAATTCAAAAGCATTTCTACAAGTCAAATAACTAATGAGTGGATAGGTTAATGCATCAATCGGATCCCAGCTTCAGTTCTCCCATAAACCCTCTAGTTGAGAATTCAAATGACTAAATCATATGATAAGTCAATAACCAAGGATGAGTGGATATAGATGTTTAATAATTAATGCTAATGGAATATGATGTGAATGGAATTATGAAACCCAGTAAAAGGGGCAATATCATCACAAAACATGACTGATGTTAAGGTGACCGACTTTTTTAGTGATCCTATAATGCACAGTTTAGTGCTGTAGTCATCATTATCTTTTATTATCCTTTTCAGAGAGGAATCAATAAGCAATCTTGTATTATCTTTTATCACTTGGTATGCTTGAGGTAGGGTAACAAAATAAGTCCGTAACTTAATTTAAAATAATATCACAACATTTTGCCCGATATACTAATAGTAATAACATAAAAAACAAAGTCACTGAATACTTCCCAACCAAATTATGTAATGGGAGAGTTTACCATTCTCATGCCAATCAACACGACACCTTGAACAGTGAATCATTTCAAATGAGTTTGCAGGAAAAGGTAGCTGTTTCGTTGATAATGCAGAAATCATTGCACCAATTCCTCGCTCCAAAGCAAATTGGATCTGATTTTCATGGCCATCTTTCGGAGCAAATGACATTGTCTGGATATCTAGTGGAAGTAAATATGCTGAGAAACTAGCAACCCCACAACCAACATCCAGAACTTGAAAAACTCCTGCTGAACGCAGATCACCAGTCTCATTAGTCGTCATATTTCCTAATCTGCATTCACCACATTCCGGAAAAAGATTTCAGAATTGAGCAGGAAACAACTTCATGTTAAGGATTTTAAACAAGGGTGCAGATATTTCCGCACAACATTTTACAGCTGCCGCCCAACATTTCACAAAATGGCTGTTGGATCTCAAAATAGCTTCTTCTTCTTCTTCTTCTTCTTCTTCTTCTGGGTGTGTGTGTGTGTGTGTGTGCTGTCGGATCTCCAGAACAGACAGGCCCTTTTGTAAAATGTGTGTGAAAATCTCCGGTTCCTTCATAAAACCATAGCTAGCCAACAATTTACTAATATAAATGGAAACATTACTAGCCACGCAAATTGGAATCATATAAATTAAAATTCAGTTTTTATCATGGAATGAGGATAAAGGACAACTACACTGCACCACATTATCTCCACATAATCTGATATCAGAAACATCCCTGACACATTTGATAAACATTAAATAACTTGAGTACATGTCCAGTTGTCAAACTTACATGGGCGTCCCTTTACTCAATTTAAACCACAACACAGACATGCTACCAATACAAAAATAATAATAATAATAATAATAATAATAATTGGGACTGAAAGTCTAGCTCTGTGACAAACCTCATAGACAAGCATAAAACATAATTTCATACATCCCATACATATGCACTCTTAACAAGAGTCAAGAAGCACCAATTAAGATCCCTAATGTCTTTTTACAACAAAAGAGGATTCATTTACCCATGCTAATGAAAATTTGACACACGTGTTCCCTGTGGAAGGAATCAAACTATTGTAGCAGGAATAGTTTGTCACTCCATAGAAGTATTTGGCACCTAGAATTTTCTTCTAGACTTCTCTTTGTGCATTGAAAATGCCAATTTGTTGGATGGATATTTAGCTGGACAGGATTCAAACATGCTGTGCTGAAAACTCTCTTATAAAATATCTAGACCTTCCAGTGAAATATGTAGAGGTCGTGCCTATAAGATTTAGAACTTGTAGTACAACCTATTGAGTCCCATTTTGTAGAGTGTAAGAAAGATCGTTTCTGGATAGGCATTCTTCTTATGGCAACTATTTCGATGACACATAATTAACTGAAGTGGCAAACGTGGAAACAGTGCACAAATCGAAGTCAAAAAAGCATTATGAAAAGAAGAGTTATTCTATTATAGCCTAACAACATGGTTTTAATAAAAGGAAGATGGTTAGCGTAAACAACAAAGATCCCTAATTGAACCAGTGGGGAGACCCTCCCTAGGTGTAGGTTGAAGGCTCTAAGGGGGAAATAGCCAAGGATGTGAATTATGCGGTAAGAAAAGAGGTAAAGACAAAATCTACAAGATACATATTAGAATGGAATGAAGGAATAGGAAAAACGTAACCAGGTAAAAAACAATAAGGATAACGCTTTGTTAATCAGTTGATTGTTAACCGTGGTAGCTTGCAGCCAAAGTATGTTCACTGATATGCATGTGTCTCTTCTTCCAGTTTGTCTTTGATTCCTCACATCCCAATTGGGTTCACTTATACTCAAATAGGATATCTTTTATAGGCTATTGAGATTTTGGTGGAAACATGGTTATATGGAAGAATGAATTTATATTTGAACTTGTAGCCAACACGCCAAGGAACTTTATAAGTTCAAACTCAAAAAAAGTTTCAAAGAACCAAGCTAACAGTAAATCTGGTTTAACTAGTGAGAAAAGAATAGTCGGATATATATAATGAAGTATCAACAAAATTGTGCATATGGCAAGAAAATGGAAGGATTAGAGAAGACAGCTCTGCAGAACTACTAAACAGTCAATGATGGGTACCTCTGAATGTATTCAGAAGCTCCATGCTTGAAATGAGTACCACCACCTGGAAACCACCACAGTTTGTCTTTCTCATGCACCCAATTTTGTCCTCCTTTGACTTCAGCAAGATGGGTATGATTTACATTGCTTCGCCAGACATAGTCCCTACTAGTTGGCCATCTTATTGGTAATTTATAATCTTCAGGAGGGGGCACCAAGCAAAACAATCGCTTTTCAGGAGGAGGGCAGTGCCTTTCAAGCTCTTCTCTCCTAGAAAGATCTAACTTGGGAAGCAAGGCTTTTACATAAGAGGGGTCGTGGCAAGGGATATACTCATTGTAGGTCAATGGGCATATGTTCATCCCAGTTTCAGGCATCGAAATTGGTGTTGTTCTAAAGGTGAGAACAACTTTGTTTGAGAAACCTGAATAACCTGCAAGAATACCAGAGATTTAGAAGATCCTCAGTCGCTAATTTGAACTACTTTAACTTTAACTGATCAAACATGGAAAAGTGGAATCAATCACATAATTGTGTCATTATCACAAACTACTAGGACCAGGTAATTAGTAAGCTCAAATGCAGTACAATAATACAAAATCATGAAGTTTTGTACATTTTCATGAACAATGCATAATTTAAAAGAGCCAAAGTGAATTCAAACTTAAGATATGGAAAACATGTATACAGAAACATATAAGTTGTCGGACTCAATTACAAAGAAAATTTAAAACAAGATGTGTTGATATTTTCAATACATACATACATACATCATCGCTATTATTAACGACCAATGCTGTGAAAACCTCTATAGAAAAGATTACTCGAACAAATTATGAAAATAGGTTTATCTAGAGCCATGCTTGAAAGAGTTATTTTTTTTACTATTTTGGAGAGTTACTAGACTAACACAGTCTGTTTAAAAACGCTATGTATTCATAATTGGCCAAATCGGCTTATTCAATTCGGAATCTGTTATGGCCGAGCTAAGATTCAAGGTGAATCGGCTGATTTATTTATTTTTTAGCGGGCTCCATAGTTCCTCCCATTATTCCCTCCATCGAACTGAATATCTAGCATAAAATGTTCCATTATGCTCCCCAACTTGTATTCATGGGGACTAAGGCCTCTAGTATTGAATAAGCATCAGGGTTTAAACAGTGTAATTAAACAACCCCTGCATTGCTGCTTAGTTAGAGAAGCTATTCCACCATAAATTTGGGCTATTGGAACAGTACATTCTGTAAGTTACTTGTATAGAATTGTTCATCCCATCAGATAAAACCCCATTCAAATCCAATTGCATGAGACTTAAACGAGTAGGAATGTCATCAAAGAAAAAGCTACTACCTTACAATTAATAAGTTTCAAAAAACCAAAGCAAATTATTTTTCTTCACATTGAAAGATCAAGATTAAAATACCAAAAAACAAAAATAAAACTGAATTACCACAAAACAGAGAAAGAATAAAAGACAAAACATTACAATGTCTTAGCACCAAAATTGTAAAACTAGATCTCAAAGGAAAAACATGGTATCCTGCAATTGTACATTAAACATTGTGAGTATTTGTGTTTTCTGTGTGAGTAAGTGTGTCGGTTTGTTGAGACCTAGAGAGAGAGAGAGGGGGGGTTACCAACAGAGGAAGAAGAGTTGGAGGAGGAAGAATCAGAGACTAAAATGGAAGATTTGGAACTGAAGAGGGTGCCAGTGTAGAAGGATGAAACCATGAGAAGAAGGGCAACTAAGATCATCTGCCCTGACTTGGAATCGAACGCCGAAGATATCCCAAACCCACCCATAATAAATTAAATCTTTTATTTTCTCTTCAATCGAAAGCCAAACTAAATCGGCATTGCAGAGTGAAGAACTTCAACACAGAATAATACAAATCTGTAAAAAAGAAAAAGAGCAACGAAGCAGCTTGGCGGTATGTGAGATGGAGAAGCTTTTTTTTTTTTTTTAATTGTTTCCCTCTTTTAATTAGACTTTCTTTTCTAATTAAAACGCTTTAGATTCATTATTATTAGTTGGGTTTCTTTGATTAACTTCGTGTGTTATCTATCTAATCTTCTAAACTACTTTAATGTGGCTCCTTAAGAGGCTCGGAATTGAGCCGAATGGAGCCGTCAAAGACCTTCGTGCCTTTTTGGAAAATGGCAATGATGTCTTGCTTCATGTCAGTTAATACCAATCATATCCTACCTTTTTATTTTTATAATAATTATACTCCGTTTACACCTAAGGATGGGTGTTCCATGGAGTTGATTCAAAGGCTGATTTTTTGTTACGTTGACCTCTCAATGTTTAAATCACATCAACCCTTAGGTCGTCTCCATGTGGGTCAACCTGCAACCTTATTTCTATAATAATTTCACTCTATTTACACATAAGGCGGGTACTACATGGAGTTGATCCAAAGATTGATTTTTTGTGTCAATGATCTCCTCATCGTTTAGATCACATCAGGCCATGAGTCGTCTTCAAGTAGGTCCACTCAATACCCACTTTATTCTTACACTCTACTTACACCCAACGATAGGTGCTCCATGGAGTTGATTTAAGGGCTAATTTTTTGTGACGATGATCTCCTCAATATTTAATGGGGCACCTATTTGGCTCAAAATGGGCCGTAAAGGAGCCATCAAACAACTCTGTTACCAACTGAAAAAATTCCAATTGTGTACTTTTTTTTAAAACTCACTTTAAATTTACACTCCACTTACACTAGTTCTAAGGCTCACTCTAATATGATCCAAGGGTTGAATTATGGTGAAGATGATCTCCTCAACGTTTAGATCACATCAACCCATGGGTCCTCTCCAAGTGGCCCCACCTGCAAACTTATTTCTATAATAATTACACTCAATTTACACGTAACAGTGGGTACTACATGAAATTGAGCCAAAGGCTAATTTTTTGTGACGATGATCTTTACCTCATAAGAATCATACGAGATAATGTCAAAAAGGAATAAGTGCATTATTAACAGAAAAAAAAAATTAATTCAAAGTCTAAATTCGCCCTACGGTTAATGAATTTAACTGTATGTCAATGTGACTATGGTTAAGGATCACACTATCACCTAATTAAAAAATTACAGAGGTGATAAGAGTACAACAAAAATCTCTAACAAGAGTATTGACTTATTCGATTCTTAATATGCGGAATTAAGAACAAGAATCGAATATTTCAATCTCACAACAAGTAT
>MVGT01003764.1:8828-20215 GCA_002174775.1 Macleaya cordata
TTGACGACTGCAGACTAGACAAGGGCCCCCAACTAATCCAGAGAAGGTTCCCCGACAACCTCCCCCCGCGTCTAACACCCATCGGGCAGGCATGCGAACCTCAGCTAAACTAGTTACTCAACACCACCAACAAACATGGTTTACCAGGAAATAATCGTGACTTCCCAGACTTCCCTAGGTGTACCTGTCTCCCTGACGTCCCATACCGCCCTGAAGACAAAAACACCTAGCAAAGTCTCAGGTGGTGTACCACATCCGGATAAGCATGATCCACCATCCTTGTAGAGAGTCTCCAACCTTTCACAAGCTTACCTTAGTGATAACATATAGTAGCATATATATATGGGTTGTGTGTCTTTTAAGTTAAAGTTCGAAAACTATTTTGGAAGAACCCCTTTTTGAAAACCAAAGTCCTTTTTTTTGTAGAAATCTCCTTTTTGAAATTTTTTCTCTTTTGAAATCTACATACAACAAGTGTAACTGGTTCTAAGGGTAAGGAACCATGGCAAGCCAACTCACCCACCCTCGTAAGGGTGAGGATCCCTAGCAAGCCAACTTGCTCACCCGCGTAGGTCGTGGAACCATGGCAAGCCAACTCGCTCACCTACGTAGGTCGCGGAACCATAGCAAGACAACACACCCACCCTCGTAAGGATGAGGGAACCTTGTCAAGCTAACTCGCACACCAAGTCTGTGGAACTATGACATGCCAACTCACAGATCGCCGGGTATGGTCCGTGGAACCATAACATGTCAACTCACAGATCACTCGGGTGGGAATCCGAGTGGAAGTAACACAGGCACCAATTCACCTAAGGCATACACGGTTCTTTGTGTCTTCGTGAACCCTATCAAGCCCGGTAGTGAGACGCCACTACCGTCTTTAGGCGGTCATGGGAGAAATTTCTTTTGTCACATTTTCAAAGTTGGGTTTCACATCGAGAAACACTCGATAAAACAGATTTTCATCTCTTCCAAAGGTTTCCAATATATTAAACCAGGTTTTCCAACACAACCATTATTTCATTCCCATAAACCGTGATAGAAAAATTGAAGTTAGATTTGTTCACAATCCCAGAGAAATATTTCATAAACATGATATGAAGCCAAACATGCATATTTTCATATTTAAAACAGTTTCTAAATATTTTCTTCGTAACAGCAGTTTGTTGTTATCCATAAATTTCATGCCATGCCTTGCATACAAAAGTATATACATAACAGTTCGAAACATGCATTTTTAAAAAGGTTGGGTGCTATTAAGATGAATTGACCACCTACCTCTAGTGGTACAAGAACTGATCCTCCTCACCCAGAGAGTCAGCAACGCCCAGCTCACCAACTGGACAAAGAAACAAAAGACAGAATTAGGTTCTAGTACTTAGAACCAAAAATCAAATAGATAAAAGAGGGACAATAAGAATTTAAAATCAAGAAACATCAACGACTTAGAGTACTACTCTAAACCTCAACAGTTAGTAGGATTAGTACTACTCCTACTTCAACGTCTATAATCAACCCATATTCAACGAAAGACAATATAGGATATCACTTAGAGCCTCAAATAAGGCGAACCTCATCGTTGCTCTTCTAATGAAATAGAATTCCTCAAAATAGCACAAAAAGACAACCTATCCCATAAATATTATCTTCAGTTTAAGATTGATCCCAGTAGTCTTCAACATGCTAGTTCCATCTAAATTAACTTAGATTCGTAATCCACTATCATCATCAAATTTCTAGACCCGACTCAAGGTTCCATTGGGACCATCAAAATTCCCCAAACTCTAAGTAAGGTGAAGCTTCAACTCTAACCATCGTTAATGGTCCCACGAATACTTAAAATAATCCCCAACTTCATCCTAGTTTTAGAAATCAATATCCACCATCTAATTCATTTATCTTGAACATAAAATTTCTTTTCTATCAACATTCACAAGTTATACAAAGAAAAATACCATAATCTCATCAAATTTAAGTATCCACTTGCATGCATCAAAATGGGGGAAATTAGATCATAAAAACCCATATTTTCACATCAAATCTTCAACCCATCCATCTAACAATTTCAATGCATAACAAAATTTCATTTTTCTTCTAAAAACCCCAATTTACATCACAAAAATTTCAAGATCTACCATATTTGGGTGCTGATTTCTCACCTTAACACAAAAATATTAGCCCATCTCATCCCTTCTTCCACCATTAAGCTCTAAAAAATACCAAGATCTATTTTGGAGCTATTTTGTGTGCGCAACAACTCCATCTCAATAGTTATGTTTTAGACTGACAACAAAGCTGTTGCTGATTTCTTGAAAGATACATTCTTACATATTTTATTTTGAGGCCGGGATTATAGTTACGTAGATAGACTTGGTAACAAGGCAACTGATTTGCTTGTTAGAACTGCTAAAAAGACATGTAGATCTTTAATCTGGAGGGACTATCCCCTGTTGAATTCTTTACTTTCGTTATTTTTATAGATACTTTTGATGTAAGATATTAACTCTGTTGTTTAATGAATGTTTTTGAAACATTATTACTTTTTAATGATTTATAAGATATATTTAAGAATTCTTAATATCCACAAATAAATAAAAATTGAAGAAATTATTGGAATGAGGTACTTCGTTGCCAAAAGTGCTTTTGACAATAAAAATAAAATTATATTGTTAAAATACTTATTGTGACAAACCACTTTTTGTCATTGAAAACCATTTTTGCGACCAAAAACTTTGTCGCTGATGACGGAAAAATATTATCACGAAAAAAAGTTAACATTGAAAATATTTTTTGCGTCAAAATTATTTAGTCGCAAAAAATTATTTTAGTGACCATATATTGTCATTGATAATATTTTTTGACACGAAAATATTTTGTCAGTGAAAATATTTCCAAAGACGAAATTATTTTGTCGTTGAAAACGTTTTTCTGAGACGAAAATATTTTCTCGTTGAAAATATTTTCTGAGACGACAATATTTTGTCGTTGAAAATGTTTTTTGAGATGAAAATATTTTGTCAGTGAAAATATTTTCTGAGACGAAAATATTTTGTTGTCGAAAACATTTTTATCGAGGAAATAATCTTGGTCGTTAAAAATATTTTTTGCGACTTTTTTAAATTTTTGTCACTAAATAGTTTCCCCGACGACGCTTCTGCGACAAGTGCGCGACAAACTTTTTTCGGTCATGAAATATTTTTTGAGACGAAAAAGTGGGATTTAGCGACAAAAAACTTTGTTGCNATCAAAAATGGGGGAAAATAAGATCATAAAAACCCATATATTCACATCAAATCTTCAACCCATCCATCTACAATTTCTAATGCATAACAAAATTTCATTTTCTTCTAAAAACCCCAATTTACATCACAAAAATTTCAAGATCTACAATATTAGGGTGTTGATTTCTCATCTTAACACAAAAATACTAGCCTATCTCATCCCCTCTTCCACCATTAAGCTCCAAAATACCAAGATCTATACTAGCATGCATGTTGAACAAAAAAAACTAAGTTATTAACTCAAGAAATCAGCTGAAATGGGGGTGAAATAGGATAGAAATTCTTACCCAAGGAGCAATCCCTCTCTTCCTCTCTTCTTCTTCTCCTTTCTCCTCCTTCTTCCTCCTTCTTCCTTCTTCTTCTTCTTCTTCTTCTTTCTCCTCCTTCTTCCTTTGGGTCGCGGGTCGGACCAGCCCGTGTCCCCCAAACCTGGCTAAAAATTCCTCTCTCCCGCTTTTTTTTTTTGATTTGCTCTAAATTTTATTATTATTATTATTTTGTTAGCGGGGTTTCACAGTGAGACCGAGAACAGAGAGGGTGTTTGTTTTAATTTTTTCTTCTTTTTGGGTTTAGGGATCGAACTTTTAGGGCTTTTGGACGGACGCAGCCATAGCTAGCGCTGAAAATATTTCTGCACAAATTTTCGCGCCTCAAAATTAAGATGATCCCGTGCGCGGTAAAATATTTCCCCAGTTACCACGGCCGAACTACTACACTCCGTAGCATTTGTGCACTCATTTCCTACGGACTACCGGTCGTCACTATAGGCATCTCGATCCAAAAGATAAATGCAATAGGTGAAACATTATTTGCGACGCTACAGGGCGTAGCAAAAGGGTCACAAATCCGTAGCAAAAAATAGGCTTTTGCTACGGCAGTTATAGAGCCGTAGCAAATGACCCAGTATTTGCTACGATTTTCATATGCCGTCACAAATATCCGTAGCAAAAGCCTATTACTTTTGTAGTGTTAACACAATAACTCCACCATATTTGAGCATAACTCCTTAGTTTTGTAGCCATCTATCGAAGAAACTTAATTCCCATCATATTCTTATACTCAATGACCTTTCTATTTTATCAGTTCAATCTTAGAACTTATCCGGATCAAGTTTACCTTCAAAAATTTGCATATCAATATAAACGTCAATGTTCATACTTCACTCCCAAAAAGACGGAGGAGTTGATTGATGTTAACTGGACATCCACCATTATCATAGGAAATAGCCTGATCATCACGAATATAATCTAAGAATTTATTTATTTAAAAAACACCTAACTAAAAGGTTTTAACATAAGATACAATAAAACTCGGTAAAAAAACGTTCGGAGTAATTTCACCACAAAGCTTTGTTAGTATTACATGGCTTAATTAACAAAGCCCTCTCTATGTAGAGGTACAGTTTAAAAAAAAAAGTATTACGTGGCTTCAGTTAGTAATTTCTTTTATAAGTAGGACAACTCATCACTTTTTGTCTAACTTTAATGACAAACTCAACAAAAATCAAATATTTAGTGAACCTTCTTGTAGAAGCTAAACTAAACAATAATATTTTATGTGAAATTTCTTGGAGAAGCTAAACCAAAGATTGTTTCTCTCCATCTTTTTGGAGAAGTTAACAACAACATCATTTTTAGGATCGATCCACATTTTGTTTACAACTTTTTTATTTTTCTGTTTTGTTTTATAAACCAAGAAGGAATAGAAGGTGAAGATGATTTTGCAATAGGAAGGCTTCTCATAATCTAGTCCCTCATTTCTAGAGCATTTATCAAAATATTTTACACTTCCATCAAAAGGTTAGATCTTATTTTAAACTAACAAACTAAAAAGTATATATTTTTTTTTGAGGGGACTAAAAAGTATATATTTAGTATTTGTTTAATTGAATAAACTAATGTTGTGTTTTGATAAATTGTTAAAGGTTTTTGGCCCCGTTTGGTAAACTTTCTAGTAGAATAGTTTCTAGAAACAGAACTAGTTTCTGCAATAAACAATTTTTTGATACTTGTTTTTGTTAGAAATTTTAACAAACAAAATTTTGAGAAAAAAAATTGATTTCTATTTCATTCATGACCAGGAAGATTTCAACTTTTTCTTTTATCATCAAAGCCCTAAATTCTACCAAAACCACAAATTTATACCAAAAAACTTAATTCAAGCTTCTATAGAGACATCTAATTACCATAAAATCCCCAAATTAATACCAAAAACTTAATCCCACCTAGCCATTTCGTAAATCCGAGATCTGCAACAAAATCCCCTTGAAGCTCTATCTAAATCATATCTGTTCATTTTTCTCATTGAGAATCCTAAATCTTGAGGATATGATCTTTTTGCCTTAACGATTGAATATATACCAAGTGGAAGAATCCAGACGTTACAAGAAGACATATGTATCATAAAAGTTCTGACACGAGCGGATGATGGAGCTTGATGGATCTTGTAGGAAGCCATTAATGGAGCTCGGAGAGCTCTGAACTTTAGAGATGAGAGAAGATAAATCAAAGCAAAGACAAAGAGAATACACAGAGAAATTAATGAAGAGAGAGAGAGAAAAAAGAGAATAAGAAGAGAGAAGAGAGTACTTGTTCATGGATGATGGACATTAGTTGCAGGAGAGACTGTTTAGGGTTTTGTCTTGGAACCCGATAATTAGAAATATGAAAGTTATCCCGATAGTCCCGATAAAAATTGTTTATTGATTATATAAACAGGTATTTTCTATTTATATTTTTAAACAGAAAGTCATTTATGATTATGAGATAATTAATTCTAGAAATTTTACCAAACAGTCAAATAAAATGTTATAATTGATTATGAGGCTCAGAATTGATTATGATCCTCATAAGCGATTAAAAAAATTGTTACCAAATGGGCTCTTTATTATTGCTCGTAACGGGTTTTAAACCCTTAACCTTTTGAGTTTTGTTGTGTTTTTAAATTATATAAGTTTTTCTTTAGTCCTACGTAAGAAGAGTGTGAAATCTCTTTGTGGTTATATAGTCTATAAGTTTTTCTTTAGTCCTACGTAAGAAGAGTGTGAAATCTCTTTGTGGTTATATAGTCTTTAATTGGGCTATAAGGGTGGAGCCCTTGGGAACCTATGCCACTTGTTGTTTTCATGGCCTCCTTATTTTTTTTACTCGAATTTTATTTAAAACACCTCTAAATGACGATTTTTACTGGAGAAATGATACATCTACACCGAGCCATACACGCGCCATACACGGGGCTGATGTGGCAGGCGAGGTGGCTGCCTCAGTTTTGTGTAGCCCTCTGCCATGTCATTGATGACGTGGCAGAGTAATCATTCAAAAAAATTCAGAAATTTCTTTTACTCCCTTTTGGTACGGAATCCCAAAAACCCTAAATCTCAAAACAAATTTTATGTTCCTTATTTCTGTTCTCATTTGAGAAGAAAGGGGAACGACAGAAACACTTCCTCACCATCTTNTGAAGGACTTTAAGAGCTAGGGACCCCCTTCTTATGATGGAACACCGGATCCAGCAAGGGCCGAAAAGTGGCTTAAGGACATCGAGAAGATATTTAACTTACTTAGATGCACTGATGAGCTGAAAGTTTGAATGGCCACTTATATGCTAGTTGACGATGCATGGGACTGGTGGAAAAGCACTTCGGAAGGAATCGGTCCAATCACTTGGGACAAGTTCTAGAATTTGTTCTTAGATAGGTATTTCTCTGTGGCAGTGAAGGAAAGGAAGTATTATGAATTCATGGGCCTAAGACAGGGAAATATGACTNTAATGTACCGGAGAACCCTATGATTGCAATGAAAATAGTTTGAATTGTTACTTAATTTTTATTATGCTTAAAAGATTTTATTTGTAAGCAATGAAGAGGTTAATTCTTGAAGTTAGTTCTTCAATTTCGCATTCCTTATTCGACATTATAACATGGATCTTATTGAGTTCATTATAACCCTAAAAATACAGATTTATATGATTTCGTTAATTGTGAAATCCAATTCAATTCCAAACCTCCTTGACATTTGGCCGGGATGCAAGAGGAATTATAAAGATTGATGTCTCTTTTATCCAAGAAAATTAATGTAAATAGAAGAGCACTATCTTTTATCTGATAAGATTGTTAATATAGATAGAACACCACTGAGAGCATCCACACTGCAGGGTATAAATAGAAAATTTGGTAAAAAATGAATCCACACTGGGTTGTCTAAAAGTGTATAAATACACTAGCAGGAGAGAGAGTTGTGTAATAATACACAATATGTAAAAAGATTTACAAAGTTAGACAGGCGGATNAAGAGTGTGAAATCTCTTTGTGGTTATATAGTCTATAAGTTTTTCTTTAGTCCTACGTAAGAAGAGTGTGAAATCTCTTTGTGGTTATATAGTCTTTAATTGGGCTATAAGGGTGGAGCCCTTGGGAACCTATGCCACTTGTTGTTTTCATGGCCTCCTTATTTTTTTTACTCGAATTTTATTTAAAACACCTCTAAATGACGATTTTTACTGGAGAAATGATACATCTACACCGAGCCATACACGCGCCATACACGGGGCTGATGTGGCAGGCGAGGTGGCTGCCTCAGTTTTGTGTAGCCCTCTGCCATGTCATTGATGACGTGGCAGAGTAATCATTCAAAAAAATTCAGAAATTTCTTTTACTCCCTTTTGGTACGGAATCCCAAAAACCCTAAATCTCAAAACAAATTTTATGTTCCTTATTTCTGTTCTCATTTGAGAAGAAAGGGGAACGACAGAAACACTTCCTCACCATCTTTCGCAGGCAGAACCGTCAAAACTCTCCGGTAGATCTGAAACACCCCCATTTGGACCACCAACACTACCATTTTCAGGTACAAAATCACTCTTCCCCTCTTTGTAAAACTATAATTTCAAATATTTTTATAGATTTCTTCTCTTCCTCATTTTCTTTTTCATGTGAGCAGCGGCAGAAGCCCTAGAGACGCACTCCGACAGCTCGGCTCACCGGCGATTTATTCTCTTCCTCATTTTATCTCAGTTCGCCGGTAAGTTTCCCTCGTTCTCTCAACGAAAAACCCTAGCATCTTCGAGATCTGCATAAAGGGTTTGTTTAGATCTAACGAAAAACCCTAGCATCTTATACCTTTATTCATTTTTTATTGATATTTTAGATGTTTACAGGTCTTGTTAATTTTTTTGTTGGGAGTTTTTCTTAATTAGGATGCTGTAATTTTTTTTTCTTCTTCTAACAATGGTTATGTTTGTTATATAGATTGGATGCTTATTTGCTGGTCTTTTCCAAGCTATTTTACGAATATTAAGGTGAACGTGAGGATCTGCTGAGAAGATTGAGGCCATTCGAAAAAATTTCCAGACCATTTTTTTGTCTGTTCTTTTGTTTTTATTTTTTTTCCTTTTCTTATATATTACTGTGATCATTAATGTACCGGAGAACCCTATGATTGCAATGAAAATAGTTTGAATTGTTACTTAATTTTTATTATGCTTAAAAGATTTTATTTGTAAGCAATGAATTGAGGTTAATTCTTGAAGTTAGTTCTTCAATTTCGCATTCCTTATTCGACATTATAACATGGATCTTATTGAGCTCATTATAACCCTAAAAATACAGATTTATATGATTCCGTTAATTGTGAAATCCAATTCAATTCCTAAAAATGCAGATTTTATTTGTAAGCAAAGATTGATGTCTCTTTTATCTAAGAAAATTAATGTAAATAGAAGGGCACTATCTTTTTATCTGATAAGATTGTTAATGTAGATAGAACACCACTCTTATCTTGTTAAAACTTGAAGTGTTTGAACTTTGAAGCAATGAAATACAAACTTTAAATAGACCAGCAATCGGGAACGACAAATTATATCAAAAGGTAAAAAAGATAATGTGGGTAATGTAGAATCATTCAATGGGTTTATTAAAACACAACTTAAAAGGTTAATTGGTTAAGCAAGAACGTAGAGTGGGGATCAAAAGGAAGCAACCCATTGAGAATTATTACTATATCTTGCATTTGTATTTATATGAAAATGGCAAGGCACCTAAAATTTTACTCTCTGAACCCATAAATATATTCAAAATTGGTAGAACAACCTAATTGAAAAACCTATTGAAACAGAAACCACTAAAGATCATCAGTGGGATGGATGGATGGATGGATTTTAGTAAAAATCAAAAATATAAATCACACTCTTACATTTTTAAGATAAAAACTTTCATATATTTTATACCATTTAAGGGAACTCAGTTTTACATGTTTTACATACAAGAGAGACTACTCCAAAATGATTTGTGGAAGTTGTTAACTCTACACAAAAATACATCAAATCATATAGTCCATTCCGAGAGAAACAAATTATCTTCAGTACATCAACCATCTTCAGATACTGATAAGGAACATCTTTTTTTTGATCGGTGGAACATCTTATTCTTCTTCATTAGTTAGTTTCTTGTCCAATATAGCTTCAACCTCCATTCAACATTCCTAGAGAAGCTTGGAAAAGATACCAGCAAAGAAGAATCGAATCTATATAACAGACAGAAGAAAAAAAAATTAATTAGTTTCTTGCATTTAATGCTATAAATATTCCCAAACCAGAAAAAATAGCAAAAATCATATAAACAAAAATCACAAATTTCCTCTAGAAAAATCCCTAATTCCCAACAAAAAAAATGATATTTCCTCTGGAAAAAATGCAACTCATAGTTTTAGAGAAGTAAACAAAATATGTAAACATATGAATTTGTGGTCACACGAAAGAGAATAGATCGCCAATGAGCCATACACCGAGCCGTCGGAGCAATATTTACTCAGCTGTAGTGTTGATTTTAGTTTGATTTTAGAGAAAAGGGACAGATTAGTTGAAACCCTAGTTACCTAGTAGATTGAAGTTCAAACAGTAAGAAATTATTATGGAAAGGGATTGAAGAGATGATCTAGAGAGAGAAAGAGAGGGAAAGTTAAAGAGACATAGAGAGAGTACCAGACGCGGTGGGCGCGGCTCCGGACGCCAACGAGATGTGACGGCGGTGAGTGGTGACGGTGAGCTCCTGGTCTTCGCTCGATGAAAGAAATGGGAAAGTAACCCTAAATGTGATGTTCGATCTGTTTTGTTGAGACTTGAGAGGGAACTATTTTGAGATCCGCGCCACAATCAAGGTTTTTTTTTTTAAAAAAATTTGAATTGGTTTTCTGCCACATCATCGATGATGTGGCAGATGGCAGGACAAAACACTTCTCAACACCTCACCGGCCACGTCAGCCCCGTGTATGGCGCGTGTATGGCTCGGTGTAGATGTATCATTTCTCCCTATATAAATCCTTACAGAAGTTCGAAGTTCGAATCTAACCGTACATGTGTGCCAGATTTGGAAAGTGCGCGATTTACGTTGAATTAGTGTAGTGTTTTTTTTAGACCACGATTCTACAAAATTAATGCGAGACACTTACGAAGTATGGTGGGTATAAGTTGCAAGGGTAATGCTACTTAAACACTCAATCGGGTGTTTTTATTTTAAACACTGGTCTGTGGGATCCACATGGATACACTTCAGGAGCTAAAATTTTGTGAGGTTGTTCTTCTCACCATGAGCAACATCCTCACAAAAAATCAGCACATTTTAAAATTTCTAACCCTATCAAAAGTTATTCTGAAGTTAATTGAAAATTAATGGTGAGAAATGAACGGTGAAGAAAAAAGTTTGGATTTTGATGGGGTTAGAAATTTTAGAATCGACTGATTTTTTTTTTGCCATGGTGAGGACAACAACCTCACAAAATTTTAACTCTTGAAGTGTATCTATGTGGGCCCCACAGACTGGTGTTTAAAATAAAAATACCCGATCGAGTGTTTACGTGATGCTACACTTGTTGCAAAGTGTACTGCCAAATTTACTGCAAAAAAGCTATTTAAGAGGGTATTTATGTCAATTTAGAAATGACTCAAATCACAAAAAGTGTGAAATTATTTGAGAACCGTGGGATAATTAGGCAGTAAGACTTGTAGTAGAAAAATGCAATAAGTGTAGTATTTTCCAAATTGCAAACCCCTTATAAATAATTTTGAGAAAAGAAAAGTGGTAGGTCCTATCTTATGACATAAACGTCTAGC